>APFE031208131.1:135358-148191 GCA_000404065.3 Pinus taeda
GGGGGGAGACAGGATTGGAGGGAAAAGAGAGAGAGTAATGGGGGGATTGAGAGAGAGTATGAGAGAGTGGACTTAAGCGAGAGGAGGAGAGGGGGAGGGAAGAAGAAATAAATAGAGAGTGAGAAGTGGAGAGAGAGAGGGAGTGACAAGGGAGAGATGGAGAGAGAGTGTGTATGTTTTGGGGTGAGATAAAGAGACAAAGAAGGAGAGATAGAGAGAGTTAGGGAGAGAAGGAGAGAGGAGAGAGGGAAGGATATAGTAACAGAGTTGGAGGATGAAGAGAGAGAGAGAGAGAGAGAGAGAGAGAGGATGTGAGAGAGTGGAGATATGGAGGGAAAGAGATATGGAGTTGGATGGGGAGAGAGGGAGGTAATAATAAAGAAATAGAGAGAGAAAGGTGGAGAGAGAGAGAGGGTGTGATAATAAATATGGAGATAGAGGGAGAGAGGACAATAAGAGGGAAGAGAGATAGAGGCGGGGGAGAGGGAGAGAAGGAGGAGAGACAGAGAGGGAGGGAAAGGAGGACAGAGGGATAAATAGATAGATTGGAGAAAGAGAGTGTATGTTTTGGGGGTGATATAGAGATACAAAGGGAGATATAGATAAAGATAGAAAGTGAGGAGAGGAAAGAAGAGAGAGAGGGAGAGAGAGAGGGAGGGACAAAGATATTGATAGATATGGAGTGAGAGAGTGTGTGCGTTTGGGGGGTTGAGATAGAGAGACAAAGAAGAGATGGAAGGAGATATAGATATGGATGGAGGGGGGAGAGAGGGAAGAAGATTCTTGCACTAGATGCATTTATTTCAGTGTAAATGGTGATTTCTAATCCTATTTCATTGCTTGCACTAGATGCATTGATTTTAGTGTAGATGTTGATTTCTAATGATATTTTGTTTTCTTGCACTAGATGCATTGATTTCAATGTTGATGATTTCTAATCCTATTTGATTTATTGTACTAGATGCATTGATTTCAATGTAAATTCTGATTTCTAATAATATTTGATTGCTTGTACTAGATGTATTGATTAAAATGTAGATGATTTCTAATCCTATTTTATTGTTTGTACTAAATGCATTGATTTCAGTGTAGATGGTGTTTTCTAATCCTATTTGATTGCTTGCACTAGATGCATTGATTTCAATGTAGATGTTGGTTTATAATCCTATTTTCTTACTTGCACTAGATGCATCGATTTCAATGTAGATGTTGGTTTATAATCCTATTTGCTTACTTGCGCTAGATGCATTGATTTTAGTGTAGATGTTGGTTTATAAAACTATTTGATTACTTTCACTAGATGCATTGATTTGAGTGTAAATGTTGATTTCTAATCTTATTTGACTGCTTGCATTAATGCATTGATTTCAGTGTAAATGTTATTTTCTAATCTTATTTCATTTCTTGCATTAGATACATTGATTTCAGTGTAGATGTTGATTTATGATTTTATGTAATTGGATGTATGATGGTACATTAATTTTAAAGTGAATGGATTAATATTGTGCATTGATTTCATTGTAAGCATAAAAAATTATTAACATTGTACATTGGTTTTTGTGTTATAGTAATTCAACCTATTAATATTGGAGAGAAAGAGAGACAAGGTATGATGTTTATTATAATATCTCGAGCTAAATATTTAAATGGTTTATGATTTAACCTGTCCTTTTGATATAATCAATATGAAAAGACAACAAAAGTAACAAGGGTGACAATAAGAATAGTAGAAGAAAATAGTTTGAGATTAGTCACAATGAAGAATATTTGTAATTTATTGTATCCTTATTATTCACATTTTCTATCATTCAAGAGTGTTACATTGTCACTTTACATTCAAATTTTGTAATTCATCATTTTTCATCATTAAAGTTATTCATAATATTTATCATCTCAACAAACGGAGGTAACTGAGCAAATCTAAAATTAAAATGATCAGATTAATCTGAGACATATTTAGCATATTTAAAATGATTATATTAATATTAGATGATTTTACATATTATTGATAAAATCAATCATCTGTTCATTAGATTTTATTTGGCTACACACAACCGAAACTAGCCTAGATCCATCTTAACTCCGGTTCTATCAAGCGCCTAGAGGGATCAAATCTCTCTAGGTGCAAATCTTTCTCAAGTTTTGCACTCAAAAAAGAGTTTTGCAACTCGAGAGATTTGATCCTTCTCGACGCTTGATAGATCCAGAGTTAATATGGATCTAGTATTATAATATATATATTAATATATCTTGATATATATTAACTCTAGATATATATGGGAGGGAAGAACAAAGACATAGAGTGATAGAGGTGGAGAGATAAGGGGAGTGACAAGGGATAGATGGAGATAAGCTTAAGGATAGGGGATAATATGAGTGAAGAGAGAGAGGGAGATGAGTGAGAGATGTAGAGAAGGGTAAGATAGGGAGAGGGAGACACAAAGATGGACGGGGAAAGAGAGGAAGGTAGGAGAGAACGAGAGAGAGAGGAAGGATGACAGAGAAGAATTTCAAGAGAGCAGGAGAGAGGGATGGAAGAAGAAAGACATAGAGAGTGATAAGTGGAGAGAGAGGGAGTGAAAAGGGAGAGATGGAGAAAGAGAGAGTATGTTTAGGGGTGAGATAAAGGGACAAAGCAAGAGATATCGAGAGAATGGGGGTAGAGAAGGAGAGAGGGAGGGATATAGTAACATAGTTGGAGAGAGAGAGAGAGTGATGGGGGAAGAGAGAGGATTGGAGGAAAAAGAGAGAGTGTGATGGGGGAAGAGAGAGGGAGTATAAGATATCATACTTAAGAGAGAGGACGAGAGAGGGAGGGAAGAATAAATACATAGAGTGAGAAGTGGAGAGAGAGAGAGAGAGAGAGAGAGTGACAAGGGAGAGATGGAGAGAGAGAGTGTATGTTTTTGGGTGAGATAAAGAGACAAAGAAGGAGAGAAGGAGAGAATGAGGAGAGAAGGAAAGAGGAGAGAGGGAAGGATATAGTAATAGAGTTGGTGTTAGTGTCCCACCCTAACCCCCTTATTTATGTAGTAGGATCGAGTCATAGTTATAGTTAAGTAAAGAGTCAATAAAGCCCATATCAATAATTGTACGTGGTTAACCCGCATTTAATGATGGGACTGCAGTTAGTTGCAAATGGTCCATGGTATTAGATAGATAGTATTAATAAGAACCATGGTATTGCATGCATGAAGCATATATAAAAGATAGAGACTCCCTACGAGGAGCATCGTGTCTTATTTTGTAATCGAGCTCGGCTCTATTAGAGGTTGCCCCCTCGAAGAGGCAAGTGAACATTGCTTTCTGAATAATAAAATGCTTGCTATTGTTTCTCACGGTTCTATGTTCTGGGTATATTTCTTTGCATATTTGGTATTCTGGTATCATCTTACAGGTTAAGAGCATAACAAGTTGTATCAGAGCGCTTTCCAGGGCCAGTGAGATCTCCATTTTTTAGCAAAAAAAAAATTGGCTAGAGATGTGTTCTTGCTTCTTTAGACCACGGGATCTGTCGTTGAGCACATAAACTTGCGGATTTCAGGAGGCATGCACACAAGAAATACAAGAGGTGGTCACGCTTGTTTGACTCCCTTTTAACCCCTATGGGTACCCCTTTGAGTAGTAGCGCATTAGATAGAACCGTGCACGGACTGTCTTCCAAGTACCCTCTAGATATATCGGAAGCCCCCTAGCTCCTTTGAAACCTCGCCATAGATAAACCGTCTGCTATCTTGCTGCTACAGTACACCAAGAACAACACTCGGAGAGATTACTCGCCCATACGATAGGGTAGTCGAGTTGTACGGCTAAGGGTACGGTTGATCCTCCTTAGTTAGTGCCTTGAAACATTGGGCCGAGTACTACTGTCAGACCCTTATGTATATTGCGATCTGTAGTACCTAACACTCATTGAGACCATAGTTCCCTTCTCTATCTCTGGATCATGCATAATCTCTTCCAGATCAGATCTCGCAAGCAGGGGCTTTATAGCAGCAACCGCAATCAGTCCCGCTGTTCAGATTTATCAAAACAACCATTCAGATCTATTAGATTCATTAGATCCGTAGTAGCACTCTATTCCGCCATTCAGATCTCTCTAATTAGCCATTCATATCTCTCAATTCGATCAAATCCACCATCTAGATTTGAGTAGTTGTGTGGGTTCCTATACCTAGGCGTGATTTTTGTAGGACTTTTGGCAGCATTGACATTTCGGAGATTCGGCGACTGCAGTATTCTTAAGCAAGGAGTAAAACTCCGTCAGGAGTAAAAAATAAAAGAATTCTAAGACCCCCCAGGGCACTTATTGGTGACTTAGCCCATAAGAATCAGGACAATGAGCTGAGCAAGTTGGTACCATTCAATTGTTAGTGCCAAAAAAAAATTCGAGCGGTCCCAAATTTCCAGTACATTAGATCGGTGCATGGTAGAAACTAGAGCTCAAGCTATGGCCAATGAGAAGATCAACAAACTTGAACAATCCTTGAAAGACATCCAAGACAAGCTGGCGAAAATAACTACAACACTCTCTACGGGCAAGGTGGAAGCCCTCGAGGAGGCATATATTGGAAATGAACATAGTGAGGGTGAGTCTAGCCACTCTCTTCACCTCTGGGGCACCCACCAACAATCTCGTATGCGACCACCCAAGCTAGATATGCATAAATTTGATGGCTTTCACCCGGCAGCATGGATAGCACAAATGGAGCAATATTTCAATCTGAATTACATCTTGGATAATGACACTCAGCTTATGGTGGGGAGCATGTAATTGGACAATGAAAGATGGCAATGGTGGCAATGGCATCAAAGTTGCAATGGAAGGCCCTTGACTTGGGACACATTCAAAAAAGATCTTATGGATCGCTTTGAACATGACTCTGCTTTTTTGGGTCGTCTCAATAAGTTCCGACAGACTGGCACAATGGATGAATATATTATAGCCTTTGAAGCCTTAGCTTTCCACACTTTAGGTCTACAAGATGAGCTCTACATGGAATGTTTTATCAATGGTCTTAAAGAGGCCATACAAGCTCACGTCCGACTGCACCACCCTCCCACATGGTTGGAGGCTTGCAAGGTAGCTTGTAAAGTTGAACGTGTGTTAGCGGCCCAGTCCAATCGCCCAAATTTCACCTCCAAGGGTCACCCCCCACAGGCTCACAACACTACCCAAAAACTTAAGATTCAAAAGGTGTCACTTGCAGAAATGGCAGAAATAAGAAAGCAGGGATTATGTTACTATTGTGATGAAAAATACTTCCCCGGTCATAAATGCAAGGAGCCCAAATTCTTTTAAATTGATGCTACTAATCACAACTCATCGGAGGAAGCCCCGCCACTTGAGGAACCAGAGGAGGAAAAAGAGGACAACTAGAAGAACCATGTCCCTGAAGAACCAGTTATTTCGCTACATGATTTGGCAGGGATTTCTTTGCCTTAAACTCTCAAAATCAGAGGTTTTATTAAGCATTTCCCAGTGATAGTCTTGATTGATAGTGGAAGTACACATAATTTTATCCATCAAAGAGTCACGGAAGTAGTGCATTGTTTTGTACGCGCAGTTTCTAACTTCCAAGTCCAAATTTCATATGGGGGAACACTGAAATGTGACGGCCGCTGTGAAAATGTCAAACTTCAAATGAGGGATTATCAGTTAAATACCCACATGTTTTCCATCCACATGGGAGGGTGAAACATTTTCCTTGGTTCTGAATGGCTTCGCACACTTGGCCCAATCACAATGGATTTCCAAGAGTTATATATGAGCTTTAAGCAGAACAACCACAAACATACCCTCCGCGGACTCCAGGCGAGAGCTCCCTCTATCATCAGCTCACATAGGGTGGAAAAATTGTTAAAAAGGGCCATCATGGAGTTATATCTCAACTTAATGCCACCCAAGCTATCAAACCCAATTCTCTTCTTATTCATCCTAAGATGAAACAGATCTTAAATAACCATCTGCCAGTCTTTGAGAAGCCTCATGAGCTTCCTCCCTCGAGAGGGGAACATGATCATAGCATCACTTTGGTCCCAGGGGCCCAACCACCAAATGTGTGCCCATATAGATATATGTTCGCCCAAAAGAATGAAATAGAAAAAATAATCAAGGAACTTTTGGAAGCAGACATCATTCGTCCCAGCATTAGTCCTTATTCATCACCGGTGGTCATGGTGCTCAAGAAATATGGCGAATGGCATATGTGTCTAGACTTCAAGGCCCTCAATAAGTTGAAAACCAAAGATAAATTTCCCATCCCAGTTGTTGATGATTTGCTGGATGAACTAAATGGGGCTCAATTCTTCACTAAGCTTGATCTTCGTTCAGGCTACCACCAAATTCGCAAGAAAGAATTCAACATTCCAAAGACTGCTTTCCAAACTCATGAAGGCCATTCTGAGTTTCTAGTCATGCCATTCAATCTTTGTAATGCCCCATCTACTTTTTAGAGCCTTATGAACCACCTGCTCAAACCATATCTCAGAAAATTTGTCCTTTTTTTCTTCGATGACATCCTCATCTACAGTCGCACTTGGGTCGCACATCTTCAGCATGTAGATCAGCTCTTGCACTTGCTCCACGAGCATAAATTATTTGTTAAGATGTCCAAGTGTTCTTTTGGCAGGAAAGAAGTTGAGTATTTGAGCCACATTATGGGGTGTGAAGGTGTCAGGGTGGACCCCAAAAATATCCAAGCAATGCAGGATTGGCCTCAACCTAAGACCTTGAAGATCCTAAGCGTATTTTTGGGCCTCACGGGCTACTATCGCAAATTTGTTCACAACTATGGTCGCATTGCGAGGCCCCTCACTCAACTCCTCAAGAAAAATTCATTCCTCTGGAATGATGAAGCACAACAGGCCTTTACAGCTCTCAAAAATTCCATGGGTTCCTCTTCAGTCTTAGCACTACCCAACTTCACCAAATATTTTTCCATTGAATGTGATTCTTCAGGTACGAGTATTGGGGCAGTCTTAATATAGGAAGGTCAACCCTTTTCCTTCACAAGCCAACAACTAAGTGGGAAGAATCTGGGACACTCTACCTATGAGAAGGAAATGATGACCATCTTACATGCAGTAGATACCTGGCGACCTTACTTGTTGGGGCGAAGCTTCCAAATCCACACAGACCATCAAAGTATTAAATATTTTTTGGAGCAATGCCTATCCTCACCACAAAAAAATAAATGGCTCGCCAAAATTCTAGGATATGATTATGAGATAATCTACAAGAAAGGGCGCGAAAATATTGTAGTAGATGCATTATCTCACCAATTTGAGGATGAAAGTACCCTGCTCCTTTGACATTAAGGTTTTGTCCTTCCTCCCGGAAGATGGCTATGGCGTCTTGAAGTCTCACTTTTTTCTATGTCCATACTGGTCCAACAGCTGGTAGTCCCAATACTTCAGCAATTACCGCATTTGTTACTGCTATTTGCCTCCCCCTCACCATGGAACGATCTTCTTGCAAATTCTGCAAAAATTCGATGGCCACCACTTCATTAGACTGCTATAGTCGGTTAAGGTAGGAAATCCATTCGACTCTCACTAAAATTTCTCATGCAGCGTCGGAGATCATTAACACCTGAGCTTTGCTGCGTATTGATCTGCCTCCCATTTTTTTCAAGCTTTATCACACTGTTAATTTTTACAGAGAAAAAACACAGAAATGATAATGGAACAGAAAGTTGTGCATATTGGGAAATATCAATACCATTAAACTTTCTATTTCTGAGTTCTAATGGAGTCATAGTACCTCCAAATAGGGAGTTGACACATATGTCGATGTATTCTGAAGGTAACCTGCGCCCCCTGAAATGTGATAGGTCATCCTCGACCGACAAATAAAGGAGCAACGTGCTAGACTGCAGTCGTATAGTAAAAAGAAAGAAACGGTAAATATATCCATGACATGATTACAAAAAGCAATGGATTACTGAAATCGAGGCTTATGATGGAAATCGCGAATAGATATGGAAATGCTATGAAATGATGCGAAAAATAGAGGAGAGGATAACTGACGTAAGCAAAAATTCTTATGCGGTCATTATCCACTTTAACCATTATGATTGATTTATAAATGATTTTTCATGTGTAAGAGGTTCGAAAGGGTTATATAACATAATCTCATTTGTAATCAAGATAAAGATATAAGAAAAAGGGTTTATAATGATTATTGGTGTATGAAACGTATGACTTCAATACCATCAGCAGAGCTCTGTTACCCACAGGTGTTCATAACCTTGACAAAGTTGCTTTTTTCACCCTTGGAAACATGATCCTTTATGTATGCCTAAGAAAGTGCTATGTGATGCCAAAATGGAGGCCATTGTGTTGGCTTGGTAACCAGATGAATCACAATGCCATTCACTAGGAAGGAGTGAAAAGTGGGCAAGTCAGCTCGTGATGAGACCTCCTATTCCAAGGACTTTTTTATTTTTCTGATATGCCTCTTGGATCATATTCCTGGTGTCGTGGCTATAGTGGGAATGCCACTTCACTACATCCTTATGATTACGGTACACTGTCTCTTAATGAGACCCCCTATCCTTCATCTAATAAATCATGTTAGTAATCATATATTTTTCTCTTTTTCTTTTTCTTTATTTTATATATCACTTTACTATTTATATACAGAGGATGGCTCAACACTCCTTAAGAGTAGGGATGGTGGAAGAAATCTGAACATCTCAATAGAGAAAAGTATGTCCTTATTCTTATTCAATAATAATGATCAAAGAGAATTATGAAGATTAAGAAAGAACCAACATGATAAAAATAATCAATCAAATTGGTTTTAGTGAAAATAAAGACAACAAAGTGATATAAACTGTTGTATCCTTTCCTCTTTTTTCTTATCGATACAAAGCAATTTCTCTAAAGATAATGATTTTTCTTTGGTTTTCTGATTTTAGTAGCCTCTAGTTTTTGTATTCTTGCATAAATGTATACTTGTGCCTTAAAGGGATCATAAACAGTGAACCATCATTTACAAAAATCTTCTAAATGATGGACACACACACATGAAAAAAATGCACTCAAAAAGTCTTGTTCCTTAGATAGAACAGTTGTTGTTCCTTAAGAGGGATAGCAAAAAGAACATCTGCACGCAAAATCGTGGTTCCTTTAAGAGAAACAACGAACAAAAGAAAAAATACACTCGAAACTGTTGTTCCTTAAGAGGAACAACAACTATTCCTTAAATAGAACAACAAATAAAGCAAGCGGGAAATAAAATACTGATCCTTTAGCGGAACAAACTAAGATCATCTGAAATCGAAACTATTGTTTCTTCAAAAAGAATCAGCAAAAAGAAAAAAATGCGAAGGAGGGTTATTCCTTTAAAAGGAATGGAAAAACAATATGGTGGAAGTGTTGTTCCTTTGGAAAGGAACAACAAAAATGAGGGAATGTTGTTCCTTCACAAAGGAACAACAAAAATGCAAAAGAAAGAACAACAAAAATGTGGAAATGTTGTTCCTTCATAAAGGAATAGCAAAATGCGAAAGTGTTGTTCATTCAGAAAGGAACAGCAAATGAAAAAGTGCTATTTCTTCGAAAAGGAACAAAAAAATGTAAAATTATTGTTCATTTGGAAAGGAACAACAAAAATGCAGAAATGTTGTTCCTTCAGAAAGGAACAGAAAAATGCGAAAGTGTTGTTCCTTCAGAAAGGGACAACAAAAATGGGGAAATGTTGTTCCTTCGGAAAGGAACAGCGAAATGCGAAAGTGTTGTTCTTTCAGAAAGAAATAGAAAAAATGCGGAAATGTTGTTCCTTCGGAAACGAAAAACAAAAATGTAGAAATGTTGTTCCTTTGGAAAGGAACAGAAAAATGCAGAAATGTTGTTCCTTAAAAAAAAAAAAAAAAAAAAAAAAAAAAAAAACATGCAAAAATCTGTACAGAAAGTAGTTTATACAAGAAGAAAAGAAAAAATGATGTACAAAATTTAAGAACAATGGAATTATTTAGTGAACCAATGCCAAGGAAGGATTATTTTCCTCAACAAGAATCTGCATATCAGAATCTTCCCATAGCTGCTGGTAAAAGGATTCCCGAGTAAGCGGTTTATGGTACAGTCGCACTCAGTGACCATTTTCTTTAAAGGTATGCCCAAATATGTCAATAGTAGTCAAAGTAATGGTGCCATTATCATGCACTTTCTGTATTTCATACGGTCCAAGCCATCGAGTCTGAAGTTTTCCTGGAAAATCCTGAAACCTGGAATCATATAGGAGTGCCCAATCTCCTTTGTGAAAGATTTTCTTTTTGATCGGGGCATCATGCCATTTTTCTCTCTGTTGTTGAATTAATGCAGTACGTTGAAGAGCCAAGAGCATAATTTCATCTAGCTCGTTGATTTGTTGTAGTCTGTTAGTCTAGGCCTCATTTAAATTCAGACCGATCTCCTATGCTATTCTTAATGTTTGTATTTTGAACTCTATTGGAAAGACGGGTTCTTTTCCAAATACTAGCTGATATGGTGAATAACCAGTGGTGTTTCTCCATGTTGTTCAGTATGCCCACAAGGCTTTGGGAAATATTAAAGCCCAGTCGCATCTTTGCGATGCAATTGTCTTTGTAAGTATTGCCTCTATCACCTTATTTGTGCTCTCTACTTGGCCATTTGCCTATGGGTGATACGGAGTGGTAATTTTGTGTTGAATGTGATAATTTTTTAATGTTGCAACAATTTTATTACCTACAAATTGCTCTCCTCCATCCGTGATTATGTCCCTCGGGAAGCCATATCGCATAAATATTTGGAACAGGAAATGAATCACATAGTCCTCTATAGCTCTGGGAAGTGCCTCTGCTTCAACCCATTTGGTAACATACTCTGTTGCTACTAGAATATAGGTTTTCTAATTTGATGATAGGTTGATCGGATCAACAAAATCGAGTGCCCAACGCTCAAATGGTTCGATTACTAATTGTGGGTTTAAAGGCATTTCGTTGAATTGTCCAGGGCGTCCTGCTCTTTGGCAATTGTCACAGGCTTGAACAAATTTATTATCGTCTTTAAAGATTGTGGGCCAATAATAACCTATTTGCAAAACCTTGTGACTAGTCTTGCGATTTGCGAAATGTTTGCCACACAGTCCATCATTACAAGCTTTCAGAATGTCAAATATTTCATCTTCGCAGATGCATCTTCTAATGTGCATATCTACCCCTGTATGAAATAGGTAGCCCCCAATCTAAGAAAATCAGGTACTACGTTGCACAATCTGTTTTCGTTGATTGGGGGTTAGATGCAAGGAAAATTTTAACAACCACCCTAAATTTATATGTATAATAAACGGACTAATACCCATGATACATAGGAAAAATGGGAGGCGATTTTATCAATAATATAATATGTACATATAATTTTTTTGGTGAATCTCTCACCAGATTATATTATCTTGTACAATGATGGAGAATCTTTTACTGAATTATAAAATCTTGTAAGATCTTGGAAAATCTTTTACTGAATAATAAAACATTGTGAAGTCTTTGATGAGCCCCAATTTTGGTACAATTTGGGCTCATTTTGGCCTATTTTACTTGCTCAAACCATTCATTTTTATTTTCTTATGCATGCATTTCTTAGTTTATTCATGTTGTTTGTAGGAAGAAGGTTAGACACTTTATCTACGTGACTAATGCATTATGATTCCAGGTTTTGGCATTAAAAAGGGAGCAAGAGACAACGAAAAAGGGGATAAGGAGACAATGAGGTGGCACTGCTGATTTTGTGGAGAGATGTCCACGGTCTTGGGACATTCCTCGTGATTCCCACCGAGAACTCTGAGCTCCAATCCATCTCCCCTCCGAGCTTAAGAAGCGGCCAGCTGTCCTACATGAACAGCAGTCATAAACTGTTCTACAGGAACAGTAGTTATGACTGCCCTACAGGATCCGCAGTTAGACTCTAGTTGGACAGCCGAGCTCCTAAAATCAAGGGCACTTGGTGGATCATCGTTTTTGTATAAGTACGAAGGCCTTAGCCTTAGATAGGTTGTTGAAACTCTCGTATTGTTATTGTAATTTTGGAGCACAGTTCAGTTTTCGTTCCTTTTTTGTAAGCCAATTTGGCATGACATTAGATTATGAATAAAGAAGGCAGTTTGTGATCTAGTTCTGAGTTTCTTAAGGAGACTATAGCTCTCAGGTTAGGGCCCAACCTGAAAGCCATAGATCCCCTCTGCTGTAGTGTTGTTTCCATTTCATTTCCAGCACTTTAAGTTTTCGTTTGCACATGCAATTCGAATTACAGTTTGGTGATTTAGTTTTCTTATGAGTAGGATAGATTTTGCTTATGGTACAGTTGTTTCCACTTGCTTAGTGTAGCAGAGGATAGATACCATCAATTGGAGCTCCAGCAAAACGGTTGTTAAGGCTCACTGCCATCTCTCTTGAAGATTGGGGTGCAGTCTATAACTAGACACCAAAAACACGCATTACTTTACTTGATGATTGCTGCAATACAGTCACGATTTTGATTAGATGCTTCCTTGTCATTCAAACCTACACACATACTTTCAATCACAGCCTCATACATATTTCTCTTCACTTTTTGGATTACTGTTCATAGAATTCATGGCATAAGTAATTTAGGTTGATGCATTTTCGGTTTGGTGACAGTCATAATCATTTGTTTCATTTACACTCCTCTTTCTCGTTCCATTACCATCTCCTCCATCTTGATCACACATGCAATCATATCTCCTCGACCTTCACTTCGTTCTGTCCTCTCCCAAAGTCTTCCACTCCTCACGTAACTTCATTTCCCAACCTTTCATTGACATAACCCTTTACCTTCAACATACTCCCTAC
>APFE031208131.1:170438-193355 GCA_000404065.3 Pinus taeda
GTGGGCAAACTCATTGGCATACTCAATCCCCTGATTTGTGCAAGATCTGGTGCACAACTATAGTCACCACTGATAGCAATCTGATTCTCTAACACCTGTCCCTGCTGAACTGAACATGCACTGACATGCAACTGAGTTAACTGATGTATTCTTTAGTTTTATTAGAGTTAATAACTTGTGAATTAATTAATAACTAATTCACCCAACTCATCTCTAGTCTATTTGCCAGTTAGACTAAATACAACCAGTTTAACAAAGCTAAACTGAACACAACTCCATCAACTGCACCTCCAGTCCACTAAACTCAACTCACTTGAGTTCTAACTGAAGTCATGCATGCAACAACTCAACTGACTCATAAGAAAAGCGTATTTCCTTCTGACAGCTGCATGTGCCACTTCTGTAGCTCAAACTGAAGTGCTCCAAGAGAATAAGACTAAGTTTATAGTCCAAATATTATTGTGAGATAATAATATTTGACTTTTCTATTTTTGACAGCCAGTCTAAAAATAGACTTGATCACTCACACTGTGATCACTCACACTTTCATCAAAAATAGAAGTCCATCTATTTTTCCAACTTGATCAATCATCCATAAACAGCAACCTGCAATCCATAGACATGATCCATATGTCTAAAAATAGACATAGTCTAAAAATAGACTTGCGCCAAAAATAGCCTGCGGGCCCACTTAGTGAAGGCGACTCTTTTCACTAAGCTCCATCATCTTGTTGCAATCTCAACATTATTTATTTACGATACCTCTCATTTATTTATATTTTTATTAATTTACCATACCTCTTTTATAAATATGGTATTTGGCCCATAGGGTTCATTTAAATAAAACCTATTCTTGAAAATTAGGGCAAATGGAAGGTTGTAAATCCTAATTTCAATGGCTAAATTTACCTTTTCTACCCTCTCCCTTAAAAGAAGGTGGGCTATTTGAGGCGATTTGTAAAAATGTGCTATGATACAAAATATTCGCCCACTAAAAATTTAAAACCCCTTAATTTCGCCTAAGGGCGAACATTCGCCCCTAAAATTTATCATGGTTAGATGCTTTGGTAATTTGCCTACTACTAAATAATTTGCAACATCAGCATACCAGAGTGTCTTGATAGTAACAACAAACAAATGTTCATCTAGGAATTGATCTTCGACTGTTGCTACGTCTGCTGGCTTCGGCATTTGTGAGAGAAAATCAGCTACAGGATTCTCTTTCCCAGGTCGATCTTTCATTGTGTTGTAAAATTCCTGCAATAAAATCAATCATCTTGTTACTCTACCGTTTGTAACAGGTTTATTTGCTAAGTATTTTATGGCAGAGTGATCTATATATTAAACAACAAGATATCGAGTGATATAATGCCTAAATTTATTTATAGCATGTATTACAGCTAAAAACTCTTTTTTAGTTACGGTATAGTTTAGCTCAGTAGGAGACAAATTATTTCTAATATAATAGAACATATGGTTTTTTTTCTTCTTCCTGCCCAAGGACTACTCCAATAGCTGTGTCTGAAAAATCTAATGAAATTTGAAATGGCAGATCCCAATTTGGGCCTCTGAGCACTGGGGCTATTGACACAAGCTTTTTCAGATCCTCAAAAGCACGGTCGCATTTATCTGTCCAAATAAAATCAACATTCTCTGTCAGTGCGTATAGAGGTGTAGCTATTTGAGAAAAATGCTTCAAGAATCTCCTATAATAACCAAAAAATCCTAGAAAATTGCGTACCTCTGTCTATGTGGTAGGAGTAGGTATTAACAAAATTATTTGAATTTTGGCCAGATCTACCTGTATTCCAGCTGCTGAGATATAATGACCTAGGATGAGTCGTTTGGTCATTATCATATAACACTTGTCATGGCTCAAGCAAAGCCTGTTGGAAATACATCATTGTAGCACCTTTTCCAATGTGTCTAGTGCTGGCTCAAAATCATCTCCATATGGTGTGAAATCATCCATATATACTTTGAGCCCTTCATTTATTAAATCTGAAAAGGTGCTGAGGATGGCCATCTGAAATGTGGTAGGGGCATTACATAGGCCAAAGGGTAGGACTCTGTAAGAAAATGTTCCCCAAGGACAGGTAAAAGTAGTTTTGTCCTAGTCTTCAGGGGCAATCTGAATCTAATTGTATCTACTGAAACCATCCATGAAAGAAAAGAATTTCTTTCCTGCTAATGTGTTTAATACCTGATCAATGAATGGAAGGGGAAAGTGGTCTTTCTGGGTTGCTTTGTTTAATTCTCTGTAATCTACACAAATCCTCCACTTTTCATTCTTCTTTGGCACCACTATTAGTGGAGAGACCCACTTGCTATCGAGATTGGATAAATAAAGTTTACATCTAAAAGTTTTTGTAACTCAGCTTTCACAATATCTTTCAGATGAGGGTTGACTCTCTGTTGGGGTTGGCGAACAAGTCTACCATCCTTTTCTGTATAAATTTGGTGCGTACATAGCTGGGGATCAATTCCCTTCATGTCCGGATAATCCCATGCAAAAGCTTCCTTATATTTTCTCAATAGTTGGACCAGCTTCTCTTCTTGTTCAGGAGTCAGGTTTTTATTGATGTTCAAGGTCTTTCCTGGCTCAATCTCTATAGTTTTGTTGTTTGAAACACAGGTAGTGGGTATTGATTGATCATGAGTGTTTTTGAGGGGATCTTCTTCTAGTTCATTTTCAAATGTCACCTCTATCATGTGACATTGTACATGGGATCTGGTTTTGGATTGGTTAATGAAGTTGTTAATAATGTCATCCTCTATTTAGTCTTTAAAATTGAGGGCATCTTCTATGGTTAATGGGGACCTAATGTTTTCTGTAAGGCATGATACAGGTTGATTGTTAGTTTTCATTATTGTTAAACTTGGCTGGGCTGGAGGGTATAGGGCTAGATTCTTGGTATTACTCCCTCTAGTTAGAGTCATACTGCCTTGTCGGTAGCCAATGTAAGCATCAGTAGTCACAAGCCAAAGTCTACCTAAGATTAAAGGGTGTCCGTCGAGTCATTTTTTGGGGTTGATTATCAGAAAGTTGGCAGGGTATTCACAGGAATCTACGGATACCATTACATCATGTAGTGTACCTTCTGGCCTAACTACCGATCGGTCAGCCAGTTCCAATAAGGTGGAGATTGGTTCCACTTATGTAATGCCAAGTTTTTGACAAGTGGTGGTTGTTAAAATATTAATTGCAGCCCCTAAATCAACTAGGGAATTTGAAAAGGTTTGTCCATTGATTTGCACTGTCACTATAGGATTCCTTGTGTCTTCATATTTGACAGGTGCTTCTCTTCCTAATAACAGATCAGATAGGGTGCCAACTACTTAGATAATTGGGTTAGTTGTTATTCTCCTCTTTGGCTTTCTTATACATAACCCTTTGATGGTTTTTGCATATATTGGGATATCTTGGATAGCTTGGAAGAGTGGGATTTTTATACACAAATTTTGTAGTTCTCATAAAAGATCAAAATCAGGATGTTCTATAGGGCATGGTATGATTAATCGTTCTAGGAATGGGGGAGAAGACGTGGTTGCTTGGTCGTGAGTTTGTTGTCTGACAACATCCTCTTCTTGTAGTGGTTGTTCTGCAGGTAACTAATTTTCAACTTGAGCATTTTTATCTCCCTCAGTTTCTATTATGCGCCCAGACCTCAATTGAAGGTCGTTGCACTCCCTTACCTCGGTTTCTAGTTCTGGTGTTTCGATTATCTGAACATATTGAACCGGTCTATTATTAGGGTTCGGTTTGGGTTGGGCTGGGAGTTGCGGTCTTAAGTTGGATTGGGGATTTTTTTGTAGTGTATATGGCACTGGCAGTGTGGGTTGAGGGAGAGGAATGGTTCCAGTTGGTTGATTCATCGGCCTTTGCCAATTTGACTGCCAGGCATGAGTCTGTGAAGTGGAAGGGGACCATTGTGTTGGATATGCTTTGTTTTACCAACATGGTAGGGAGTAGGGAAAGTCTGGCCAATTAGTTTGGCTTATTTGATTTGGCCATGGTGATGAAGGAAATGGTTGTTGTGACCAATTTGGGAAGGGTGACTGATTTTGCCACATTGTATTATATTTTTGAGCATGATATTGTGGAGGTTGGAAAGCAGAAGATGGATCAGAGGGCATACGTGGTTGTCGTGGCTACCATTGATGGCACTGATTGTAGGCACATTGGTTCTGATTCTTCTTTCGCTTCTTTGTACACTGATTTCAAACCTGAGAGTGAGGGGTGGTTCTCTGTGCAGTGATATTTTGTACAAATAGCGCAAACTTGAATTGCATCCAATGGGCACTCTTTATGGTTGTGTTTCTTTCTGCATCTGGGGCAGAATATTGCCAGGTTTTGCTCTGCTTCTGCTTGTTTCTATTTAGCTTGCATAATATCGAGTT
Organism: Pinus taeda; assembly: GCA_000404065.3. NCBI lineage: Eukaryota > Viridiplantae > Streptophyta > Pinopsida > Pinales > Pinaceae > Pinus > Pinus taeda. The sequence continues at coordinate 174,840 of APFE031208131.1, forward strand.
GTGTTGTCAAAGTCCCCAATATATCAGTTTTGAAATTCTCCAGTAAATTCCTAATTTCTACGCTGGTTACTCCTCCACTGGAGATCTTGTTGTTCCTTGTGAGCATGTCACATTCCGCAGGTTTTAGCCTTGCACTGCCTCTAGAAATCCTGATACATAAATCAATAATGTCAACAAAATTTTCTTGAGAGATGTCACCTTTTTCCATAATGTTTAGTGTTTCAACCCATTGTTCCTTCATCCCTTTAATTAATGTCGTTTTTAATACATTGTCATGTAATGGTAATGATACATAAGGAGATTTCAATATTATATTGAGAATGTTCTATATATTCCTCCAATGTTTCATTAGGTCTAGGTGTCATTTGAAATATTTCATCCTTTAATTCTCTAGACCTACAATAATCCTGATATTTCTCTATAAAAGCACCTTTCATCTTATCTGAGTCATTTATAACACCTCCACCTAACCCCATAAACCATCTTAAAGCTGCTCCTTTTAATGTGGAGGGAAATAATTTTAGCTTTTGGGATCTGTGGTATAGTCATACCCCCGACATAATACATCGAATTCAAATAAAAATGTGTATGGATCTTCTGATGTTAGGCCATGGAATGTAGGAATATGCTGGAGAGGAATGGCCTTCATAGGTGCATTAACTACAGTATCTACAATGGGATATTGTAGTGTGGAGTTTTGAGGTGTTTGCTGGTTCTGGGCCATTTGGTCAAATATGTGCCAATATCCTTCTGGGATTTCTAGGGAGATATTCCTAGGCCAACTAGAAGGAACAGGAATGGCCTTAATAGCACTTCCTTGATCTCGGATGATGAGAGCTCCTTGCTGAACTAATATCTTGGGGGATCTTAGCTCTTCAAGTTCTTCAACTTTGTTTTGGATGATTTTGACAGCGCTTTTCTTATCTGGGTTGCGTAGTGGCTAAACTATTCTAAGAGGAGATCTTGGTTCTTCTGTTTCCCCTATTTCTCCTCCTCCTTCGCAAAGATTACTAAGGTTCCCTTCTTGTAATGATTTTGGCTATAATTCTCAATTTCTTGATAATATTGCTCCTCTGTTTGGCTGTGCACCTCAGAAAGGCTACAGATGGTGATTCTGTGGCTCGAAGGGAGCTAGTATGTTGTCTAGAAGAAAATTTTATAGGACCTACTGATGGTTGAGATTCTACTTTTTTAATGATATCATCTATAAAGGTCAATTGACCAAGGGTCACCGGTCCCTTAGCTTTATCAGGTTTGGATAGTGGTTTTGTATTCTTTTTAGGGTTTTTCTGCTTAGTCATGCACACAAATCAAATATTTATTTCTACCCAAAATAGTCAACAATTCTGTAGGAAAGTGGGAGGGGGAGCAGGGTTGTTACATGCTCCATACGCAGGTTCTTACCTTTCGTTTTTAAAACTCAACTCTCTCCTAGTAGGTATTTACACTACTCTCTTTTCAAAAGAAACAAATGGCTACACTCCTCGGCAACAACGCCAAAATGTTGAGATATAAAAGGTGTCTTTTTAACTCATATTTATCCTACATTAATTATCAATCCAGGTATGATTTTTTATCTCAAGAGTGTACTCGGTCTGAGGCAGTCACTTGTTCAAGAGTAATGCTTGCAGTATAGTGCTTGCAAAAGTAAATGAATGCTGGAAACAAAATCTAATTGTAATGGCAAGAAACTTAAATTCTCTGTGACTAGATCATGTATTCAACAACCATCAGTCATGGATTCAGTAATGATAACTCTTTCCCCTATAAACTGATGTAAATGAAAGTCAATCACAAACAAGATCTTCAATCTGAGAACGTAGACAGCAGTAGTCAATGTTCGTTATAGTTGTAGATATTTCTATTCACACTAAAGTAAATACTAGAAATAACAATTCGATTAGCAGAAAAGGAACAACAACTAAATCTATTGAAAAGGTCAAACAACAAAGCTTAATCTACAAAAATGAATTGAACGGCAATCCTAACCGAAATGAATTGAACAACAATCTTCAACTAATAAAGGAACAACAAACCTAATTAATTGTAACCACACAACGACTAATCAGTAATCTTATTCTAGCATAATAGACATTAACCATAGGTATAAAGGAACGAAAATTGCAGTTATAATTGAATGGTAGTTAACTAAACAACAATCACAATTGTAAGTGAACCGTAGTTAAATGAACAGAAATTGCAACTGCAAATTAATAGCATAATCTAAATTAGATAGTGCAATATCGTTTCAAAATGAACAACATAACATTTTAAGTTGTGAATAATAATCTTACTACCCAATTACAATTTCGATATAAAAAAGCAATTCAGTGAAATGTTCAAAAACAGAAGATTGTTGAATAAATCAAATTAAGGAAATGCAAAGGAAATCAAACCAAACATGACTGTAACTGTAAAATAGTGATACAAGAAGCAAGTGGATCCACTAGTGTCGGGCCCTTAGCCACCAAGGAAGCACTGATGCTTTTACTTCAGGATCAAATAATGGAACAACAACTGAGTTATATATTAATCATATATGGCAAAGTTACAACTATTGCTCTTCAAAGAGAGTCGATGATAAAAGTGAAGATTACAACAGTAAATTCTACAAATTGATAATAATATCCACCCCCTAGGCTACCAGCGTTGTCCCTTTTTATAATGGCCAGGCAGAAGTATCAAGAGTACAGATAAGTCTTGAAGCAGCGATCCCTCAAGATCAAAGGATCCTGAGAGATTTGTTATATCCTTGATCTCCAGTTTATCGTTTTTCCTTCTTGCGCTAATGCCATGTCTTCTCTTCCTTTTCCTAGACCATGCACTCTGATCTTGATCTCCTAGTCTGGATACGGCTTCTTGTCGAAGGGACAACAGTTGCTTCTGCTTTGTCTTTTCCTCCCGAATAGTGATTTTCTATTTCCTTCACTTTCTGTATAGAAAAAGAAAATAATTAGTTATTTTTTGTCAATCACAAATCTCCTTAATTCTATCATAATTCTTTAGCATATTACCATCTTAAAATGTAAAGGAGTTATTATTCAAAGGAAAAGATAAAGAAATAAATGGTAAATACATACTTTTCCAACACTCAACAATGGCTCTCCATTTAGAACTTTTAGGCATTTGAGAGGCCTCAGACAAGGTGATTCGCTCTCCCCCTTCCTCTTTATTCTTATGATGGAAGGTTTAGTCTATGTTATCAAATCAGCCAAAGCAAAAGGAAAAATCCAGGGTCTTAAACTCACCACGAATGGGTATGCCTTGACGCATCAACAATTTGTGGAAGGCACTATGTTGCAAGGCACACCCATGATCAAGGAAGCTAAAACTTTCAAGCAAATCCTGAACGACTTTGCTATGGCTGCTAGGAGAGAGGTAAGTCTTACCAAGTCAAAGATTTTCTATTTTAATACAGACATTGCTATTCAGAGAAACCTCGCTAGAATTTTGGGCTTTTAAAGAGATCATCTACCCTCCAAATATCTGGGTATTCCCATAACGAACAAAACTCTTAGCAAGGTTGTTTGGGAGTGAGTCACTAATAAACTTTGGGACAAGGTCTGAAAATGGACAAGCAGGTCTTTGAATCTAGCAGGTCGACTAGTGCTAACTAAAGTTGTCCTACAAACTATTCCCATCTTCATGTTTTCAGCCCTTCGTGCTCCTAAAGGAGTTGTGCAACATATCAGAAATATCCAAAGAGACTTTCTTTGGGGAAAAGGGGAAGAGAAAAAGAAATGGGCTTTAGTTGCATGGGATAAAGTTTGTAAACCTAAGACACATAGAGGTTTGGGACTTCATGACCCTAAAATCCTAAGCAGTGTTTTGGGGAAAAACTGTGGTGGAGATGGCTAAAGGAAACATCATCCTCGTGATCCAAGATTTGGAAACAAAAGTATGCAAATAGTTGGCAAGAAAGGGATCTCATTCAAATGTTTGGGTTGATCAAGGACCCCCACATATGGAACAAACCATGGGAGAATAGAGCCATTGTACAGAAACACAGTTTCTGGGAGATCAGAGATGGAAACCTAGCTTGGTTTTGGGAGGACAACTGGCAGCAGGAACCCATTCTATTAAGAGAAGAACTAGCCTATCTCAAGAATGTCACTAACAATAAAGGCCTACTTAGGGTAAGTGACTTATGGGATCAGGCCGGGAACAAGGGAAAACGGAGAAAATGGAAGGAACTGGTTTCTAGTGAAGAGACCCCTCTGAAGGCCCAAGCAGAAGCTCTTGCAATGATCTTGGAACAGAGAAAGATTTTGACATCAACTTCATCAGACCAATTGAGATGGGGCAGAAACAACGAAGGCAACTTCAACCTTAAAGAAGCCAAGAGATTGACCCTAGGGCTTGACTTACCAAAACTTGATAGGTTATGAAAGGACCTATGGCAGAACCCACACTGGATGAAAATTAAAATGTTCATGTGGCTGGTACATCATAAGAAAATTTTGACTTGGGATAACCTTTGGAGAAGAGAAGTAGCAAGCCCATCCATATATCAGTTATGTGAATCACAAGAAGAAACAATGGAACACCTTCTCAATCTCTGCCCTTTTACCTCTACCTTGTGGAATTGGGTGGCTTCAATCTTCAGACAAACAGATAGGGACATGTTCAGCATCACTGGAACTTTGAAGAACTAGAGGAGAAACTTCTATGATTATGAATATACCAACAAAGCTTGGAATCTAGTTCCAAGTTTTCTAATTTCGGATGTCTGGAAAGAATGCAACAATAGGTTTTTTAAGAATAGAATAGCCCCATACCAGAGCATCATAGCTCAGATCATTAAACAACTCAAAGAGACTATAGGCATCCTTATAAAGAAACCCCCTAAAAACCCACCTCAAAACCAGGATGTTCAAATACTTCTGCATCTAAATCTTTAGGTGCCTTTCACCCAGGGCATCAGCAATATTGTTAGTCACATAACAGTAGATAAGGACTTCTAGAAACCTCCTCCGTGGGGATTTTTGAAATGCAACATAGATGGAGCTTCGAAAGGAAACCCTGAGGTGGTTGGTTATGGTGGAGTCATAAGAGATAAGCAGGGATTCATAAAAATCATTTTTCGCAATTATTTGGGGAAAGCCACCAATAATATTGCGGAACTCATGGCCCTAGAGCAATGCCTAGAAATATTAATTGAATAAAATTTGCATAACACCATCATCGAAGCTGACTCTGAATTGATGATCAATTTGGTTAAGAGAATATGCAATGGCACAACACCAGAAAGAGTGTCGAAACACTGGTGGTTATTGCAGGGATATCAACGTATCCAAACCCACCTGAAAACACTGAGAACCCTTAATTTTGTTCATGTTCGTAGAACTGCTAACAAGCTAGCAGACCAGTTGGCGAATGAAGGGGTACTATGCTCAAAATATAATAGAAGATATAACTGGATGGAGACTCCCCCAGGAAAATTGCGTGAAAATTGTCAGCAACAAGCTAACATAGACCGAGAGCACTTTCAAAGCTTGGGAAATGCATAAAGCAAAGACTAATGGAAACTAAAGAAAGATGACCTTGCACAAGATAGATGCAGAAGGTAAATAACGAGCAGGTTGGAGGGTTCATGACCAAAGATGGCCCGGATCTCTTTCATCCTATGGATATCAGGAAGGAAAATGCATGCAAGTTAACTCCACAATCGGACTCGAAAAAATATAGATTGGTGGCCTATTATTTCTTCAGATCTGAAAGAAATGTTAAAGGGTGGGCTATTTACCAAGATCACTGCCATCTTGTGCATTTCAGGCGTAAACATGCTCGTTTTTTATTTTTCAAATCAAACTCAAAATTTTAATAGTGAGGGGGCATATATATCTTTTGGGTCCGGAAGAAAGGTTAAGAAGGGGGCTAGTTGCCATGATCCCTTTGATTATCCTCCATAATATGGATTTCGGGTGGAGAAAATAAACGAATGATAACTCGACATTCGAACCCGAAAAAGTTTAGATAGACGGCATAAGGTCCTCTTCGGGTCCGTAAGAAGAGTTAAAGTGAGGATGAGGTTTCAACCCAAAGTTAATGCGTGACTGTTGGATCTTCAAAGCATGGATCGCACGGTTCTCGAGTTTTCAAGTCAATTATTAGGTTTTGGTGCTCCTTTGTTGAAGTTGGGTGGGTCTTTGGATTTGTGGGCCCGTCCTCAAAGGTGGTGAGTTTTATATTTTGATGTACGATAGTCCGACTAATAGACTCCCCTGCAGTCTTATTCGGGCTTTTCTTGGTTTTTGAAGTTTGTTTCGGTCTTTTCGTATGCCCAGCTGATTTGGAATCTTCATGGTGTGGGTGCAACTTTATGTACATTATATATTTTACTAGTTCAATAGAAGGTCCCACTCTTACTTGAGAAAAAAAAAAATATTGCTCAGAATCCTTATTATGACCTATTTTCGGAAATGGAACAGTCATTTTGCATCTTCTCATGTGGTAAAAATTTCAATCTAGGCATAGGAATTTCATATTTACATTGCAACTATCACATCGTCACAAAAATTTCTAAAAAAAGAGTCTATTTTAAATCAACGATATCTCCCTTATCCGGACTCTTATTCGACCGATTTTTTTTTTTTTTATTGGGTAAGTTGTCAAGAGGACCTCAGATCTACAATTAGTTTCTCAAAATTCCCCACAAAAATGACCAAAATTAACTGGAGATCTGCCGTCCACAATTTTTTGTCAAAACATTTCTGCAACACAATTGATTTTTAAATTAGTGATATCTCCCTCATCCAGATTTCGATTCGGCCATTTTTTTTTTGAATTTGGGTATTTTTTTTGCAAAAAATCTAGATATGAAATTTGTTTCTCCACATTTTGCACCAGAAGTTTCAAATCCAATCTGCAAACTCTCCGCCCTAAAAAAAATCCTGCAAAAAAAAAAAAAAAAAAATATATATTATATATATATATATATATATATCCCCTTGCCCAAGAAAGTGCTCTGATACCACTTGTAATAGATCTGACCTGCAGAAATACCCAGAAATAACAAGATAGAAATAGATAAATTCTAGATCTTTATTAATATCAAAACCCTTAAGGTAGGGCAACACCTTACAATCACTCCTTAAGGAAGGAGAACACTCCACAAGCCCTATGTTTGTCATTACAATAATCTTTGACATCTCTCAATGGGGAGTCTCTAGCCTCTGTATATGATTCATACTTACAATACCATGGTTCTCTCAATACCATATATCTAATACCATGGGCTTTCCTTATAACTATGGCCCATCCCATTATTACATTATTCCCTTGGGTACCTCCCTCTGTACACCACACTATCCCCCTAGGTATACTCCATATGAAGTTAGTATAGATGCTAGTACTCTTGCATTCCATAATGGATTTCTTAAAGTTTTTAAATAGGGTTCATTATAACAAATATCATGGACAAAAAGATGGGTTGTAAAAAATGGAGCCAAAAAATTATCTAATATAAATTAATTGTTTTATCTCAATTTTATTTTAATTATTAATTTTAATTTTATTTAACTTTTACTTTTGTTTTTATTTTTATGTATTTGACCCATTCAAAATGTTTATATAACATAAAGAGGACATTCCAACATATCTTCTTTTGTCTTAAATGTTTTTAAGTGATTTTGAATGAAACATATATATATTTCATCCACTTTACTAGTTTGTAAAATATTTTAATATAAATTAATAATGATTTATAATATAAAATAATAAATGATAATTCACATTGTTAAAGTTTATTTGTTTTATGTATTAGGGGGTTTTGTTAAAGTTTATTTGTTTTATGTATTAGGGGGTTTTGGGGCATATGTTCCTATTTAATTTGTCTAAAATTTGGCAGGATTTTTTTAGAATTACAAATTTGAGTTGTATTTTCTAATATTCTAAATATTTTTCAAGATGTTGAATCTATATATTCAGTGGAAAACATATTTTAAACCACAACAAATATAAAATTAAACTCTAAAACATAACATATTTAAACAACAACATTAATATTTTTTAATTAAAAAAATAAAATAAAAAATTATTTATATTTTTTAAAGATACCTTATAGTTAAAACCAATTAATATAATTAAAAGTTAGTAAACGAAAAATACTAAGGAAAACCTATAATCATAAAATAATGATATGCAGAAAAGGGAATTTTTTGCAACCTGCTAAAATACATCATCATCATATTTATAATTTCAATATGTAACATTGAACGACATTTGAAAATCAAAAATCAATTAGTAGTAGTTACATTAGTTAAAAATATTGAAGCTTCAGAAATGTCTAACAACAAACAATAGAACTCTGCACATCCGCTTAATTTGAAGGCTAGGATATTACATGTGATCCTATGCAGAGCCAATTCGTCAAATTTCAGAACTCAGTTCATGCTTTATCTTCTGCATGAACACTAGATGCAAATTATTTCAATTTATTTTGATAGAAGGGTAAGAGGAAACTACATCATGGCCTCCTTAAATCTTTTGAATTTGAAAAACAAAATAGGCAAGAGTGCTGAAGTTTTGAAAATGAAAAAGGGAAAGAGTGACAATGACAAGTAGAGATCATGATAACCTTCCCAATTCAGTGGCCCTCAAATCATACAAATCAGAGTGGCAACAAATAGAGAAAGGGAACAGCATGGGGTAGACAACATCCAGTTGAAGGCGCTGTGGGAGGATCCATTTCCCGAGAAAAGACACTACATGGCAGCCTTCAACCCCTACAGACATTGTGAAATACAACGAAAAAACATACGACAGCAAGACGTCCTTGATTGCGAGATTTGTGACGTCTCTGTCTTTATGTAAACCGAGGACAACGAATCACTTCTACAAGCCCAAAGAACCTGTAACCCACATAAATAATTCGGTGGTGCCAACAAAAACATTTGCATTAACCCAAATTAATAATTCAGTGGTGCCAACAAAAACATTTGCATTGCTTTGCATAAAAAGCATCCATCATCGTCCGACAAGAGAAGGAAGACAGATTGTGATGAGGCTCACAAGTTTCATACAATCTGTCTTCTTTTTCTTCGCCGACGATGATGTTTGTTTTTTTCTACCTATTGAGAGATTTATAGGTTGTTGGCACAATAAACTACCTGTTGGGTTGCTGTTGGCAAAATTCATCCACTCCCTGTCTCGAAACGGAACATGCTCTACAATTTTTCCTTTGTGCAACTGGTTCTTCAAGACAAGAAAGGTGCCATACCACTACATCTTTGTTGTTGTGTAGAAGTTAACCTCTCCTTTGCTCCCAGTTATCCAGGAAATATGTATTTATTTATGGAAGAAAGGCCTTGATTTCTCTTCCTCGGTGATTGTTCTCAACAAATGGATTCCTTCCCTCCATGGGAGACTCAAGTAAGCTCTCCCTGGCTTGTTTGAGTTATTTGATGAATTGTTTCCTTTAATTTACCGCAATGGATTAAACCCTAACAGGGTAGTTACTTCTTATTGTAGTTGGAGCAACAAGGTTACAAGGCGACTTCCAAAGGAATCAGTTCAAAGAGTTTACTTAGTCTCATTTTTCCTTCACTCGCAGGTTGGCAATTGAACGAAACCCTGGTTTCTTTCTATGTTTTGGCGTGCCTTGCCTGCTCTCTGAGAATTATGGGTTCTATGAAGGTTGTGTATGAAACCATCATGTGGGTTTCCTCTAATTATGTAATGTTTTCAAGTGTTGGCTACCCTCAGCCTTATATGGTTGTTTATTGAACTTTTTTCAAGTCTGAGGCCCTCATCCCTTCTCTAGCTATGACAGTAAAAAGAATTTGTGTACTCTCTGGTTGTTTTGGTTATCATATGCCAACTGGAATTTTTCTATGTTTTAGGTAGCTCCAAAATGATACTTTGGAATATTTTATAAATTTCACAACAATTAACTCTATAACTTGTCCTTTTACGGTTATTTAAAAGAATTTTTTACCATTTAGGGTGCATTACAGGTTGTGTTTTAAATTCAATTGGCATACCCTTGTCGAGGGTCTATTCACACTCTTTTAGTTTTATTTAACTCACTATGGTTGCGGCAATAATAGATCTCTGTTTGTATTATATGGTGCAAGTTTCAAATTATGTTTAATATTCCTTTTAATACATCATGTTTAATATTCTTGTTGATCCTACGCCACTCTGCAAAATTCAATCTCCTCTCAAACTCTCTTTCATGATGTTTTTCTTCCATTTTTTAATTTCTTTTCAAAATTAAAGAGTAGCTGCTGTTGTTTGAATATTATCGGCCTAGACAGTTTTTCCCCTTTGATTGGACTGCCTAAATGTGCTCTGGAAATAAAGTCTCAATAAACTCATACTCGAGCGTTTAAATGTGCTCTGGAAATAAAGTCTCAATAAACTCATACTCGAGCGTTTAATGTAGCCATTCGGCCTTTTATCCTAGATGGATCATTTCTTGGTTTTTATAATTGCATGACAGCAAATACTTATTTAATTAATATCGTTGCAGTGTTTTAAAATTTGCAGTTAGCTTTCTTAGTAATTTGCTAAATGTTAATTCCATAACTCTTTTTTCTTTGTGTTATAGTTCATATTTATACACTTGTATTAGATGATCCTTCTAATCGTTGACTATCACTTTGCTCGAGCACTTATCTTACATGATTTGTTGTAAAGCGTTAACATAGTTCTATGATAAGAGTAGCTCGCAAATACAATCATGGTAAGGTGTCCTGACTTCTATATTTTCTGGGTTATAGCAAAACCATGATGTTTAAATAATGTACAAAAATTTATCTCCATCTAAACATCGTAACTGAACAGGCATTATATAGCTAGATAATCAGTTAACTAAATATTGAACCATTGTTTTCCATATTTAACTCAGTCCATGCCTTATAGTGATGCCCTTATATCATACATATTTCACCACTGTACCTTTCTCTAAATTAAATTTTACATATATTAAGAAATGAGGCACAACAATCATTTCTGATTTCCTTAAAGAAAAATTAATTCCTATGTTAACACATACATTTCACTCATTAAAAAAATCCTTTCAATAATGAGCACATTCATCAAGAAAAATTACTAGTAAGGAGTTAGTACTTACCTGTGAAATGAAAAACCAAACAAGAAGACATAACAAGGATGAGACTATGCCTCCCTTCCCCCCAGCTTCCACTTCCAGTACAATTGGTGTCTTGTAACCTTCACAGGTTAACTTAATTCTTAGACCTCGAGACCCTCTTGGTCCAGTCTAGAACATCATATTTATATATGATCAGTGAGTTTCCACCAGCTCAAAACTATCTCAAGATAACACTCATGGTAGTATTATCTCTTTCTCTTTCTTCAAGTGTTCCCTCCTCCCGGTGGCTAAACTCTCCCTTATCCCTCCTGAGATATTTTATCTTTGGGGTCAAGAAAAGAAAGGAGATAACTTCCTGTTGATGCCTCGAAAATCGCTGAACAACATTGGGGAAACCACCCGGTCCAGACCTTAGTGCAGCTCCTTTTCCGTTTGGGATAGTGGCTCCGACTAGGGGCAATGGGACCAGTTTCCCAGAGATAGATAAATGGGAGGAGTGAATGCTTTGTAAATAACACTAGTGATAGGCGGAAGGCTGAAACTATTGACAGAAATATAAGTAAACGAAACTATCCTGGGAATCTATTGAACTCTAAAGCGTAGCGTTTGATGCTCTATGTCTAAAAGACAAACATATAGATGACTGTATCTTTAAGACATAGATATTGAATCATTTAAGATTGTTGTGCTTAAATAGTTAAGCAGAGCGATTGAAGCGAAATTACCACACTTTATACATTCATATCATTGTCATGTACATGATTTAAAAGTAAAGGCACATCATATAAACACCCAATAGTGGAATGAATACAATTTGTTGTTATAGCGCATGCATATAATCAACGATAGCAAGAATAATTACATAACAATTCACATACACAGAATGACTTCAGACACAGATAGAAATACCATATGAGTTGCTTGCCACTCCCAGATATCAATTGCTATGTGTAGTTCTTCCCTTAACGCATAAACATTTTTCAATCAACGACAATAGTGCACAATTGTATAAAGAGATTTCTTCATTAAAGTAAGAACGACTGGTCGAGTTTCATAAAAGAATAAAGGCTGAAGCACAATAGTGCAAACTTCAGCCTGTTAAGTCTATTACAAAATTTTACAACCCTTCCTAAAAACATGAAAGGGTCTATAAATACAATACTAATCTAAATATCTATAAAAAAGAAATGCTACTTAAACTGATATCAATAACTTTTGTTGCTATTGCGGCTGGCGATCTGGGAAGCTGGAGGATGATTCATTGGGTCGGCTGCTTTCCTTTGAATCTGAGCTGATTAATGGCAAGCATTGGCTCAATTTCCGGAGGTTTGTTGAGGCGCGAACTGAGCTGGGTAGCATAGGTGGCGTCTTGGATGTCAGGAATCATACACTGGATGGCATCTGTTAAACACTTGAGGGCGGCTCTTTGTTCATGAGGCTTAACTAGGAAGTGCCAATATGTTGCCATGTTTAAACTATTAACTCCGGCGATTAATCTTCCTCTGCCTTCTAACTCTGGATAACACGTTTGCTCCAATGCATTTGTTGTAATAATCTTTCCTGGTGTACACTGGGAAATCATGTTTGCTATGTAGAGAGTGTCGTTAACTAGATCAACTAAATTGCTAGAAGTTAATCTACATCTTGAAGCTGCTCTCTCTGCCTTTAACACCTGTGTGTGCCATTCCATGAAAAGTATATCTTTATGAACCTCAAGTATCCTAGGCAAATTGGAGGCTTTTCCCGACTTCGAATCTTGCCATTCAAGATATGCAGTAATAGCCTCATCGTCTTGATTCAAGTCACCCCTAGCTTTCTCTACCTACTCATTTATGGATGTAGTTAATTCGCAGAGTGGCTCCGCTTGAGCGATTTGTTGACACAAGAGTTTAATTTGCGATATTAGCGCATTGTTTATCAACGTTGCTTCTTTCCTGAACTCTGTTACCTGCGAATCTCCTTTAATTTTCTCTAGCTGCGATGTTATTTGAGAGATTTGCTCATCCTTGGTTTTCACCATTTGCTCGTTTGCTGCTTTTAACTTTTCCAAAGCCTCCGTTAATTCGTTCTGTTTCTGGATCGCTGCCTGATCAATCCTCTGTTTCTTTGTTTCCAATTGCTGAGCCAATTGATTATTTATTTTCTGTTGCACCAATAACTGCTCGTCTGCTTGCGTTGTCTTCTGTTGTTGTGCCGCTAACTGCTCCTCCATTTGCATTACCCTCTGTTTTATCTCGGCTAATTCTGTCTGTAACGTGGAGATTTCCTGGTCTTTAGTCTTTAATAAAAGACTTACCTCTGATGCTTTGTTGATGGTTGCAACTGAATAAGCTCCAGCGTACTGTGACAATTTGGTTAGATCATCGGAGGGATCCAGTTTCTCCTTCCACACTACATTGCTCGTGACCGTTTGCTCTGGAAAGATAGAAGGTTGATCAAGCCTTCGTCTTTTCCTTGATCGTTTTACCACCGCTCTGTGCCTAGGGCTGTAGAAGACATCCAAAGGAGGAATATCTTCTATTTGTAAAATGATTTTATCGTTCGGATCTTTTGGAATTATTTCAATATCTTTAGATTTAGGTGGTCCGCTGGTTCCACTCAGAACCTGAGATGAGGTATCATCCTGCATATTGCTGGTCTTAGGAGTATCGGTACTTTTTGAGTCTTTCCCTCCACTGATAATGTTGTCGAACTTCTGCCATTCCTTTAGCAATTCAGGGTCTATGATAGTACCCACGTTGGTATCGGTGGTGGTCTGTTTAGATTGAGACTCCTTCAGCGATTGTTCTTGTTTTTTCTTTTGTTGCTCCTCCTGTTCCTTTCGCCGTTTATCCACCTGCTCTCTTTTTTGTTTATCCTCCTGCTCTTTTCACTGTTTATCCTCCTGCTCTTTCTTTAATAGTTCTTCCTGTTCCTTTTTCTGCTTTTCCTCTTGGTCTTTCCTCTGGTGTTCCTCTCGCTCCTTGTTATGATCCTTCGTTGTAGCGAGAGGTTCCTTTGTCTCTTGCTGACCTGGCTCGCTTGATGATGCTGCTGGGGTTAGCGCTAATAAATCTAGAGGCAGAGTTTGCAACCTCTGCTCTCTAAGTTTGTTAAACTCAGTTAACCCTTCATCATTGTATCTCATCTTGGCGAGTTCTTTGGCTTGACCTATTGATTCAGCTGAAGAGAACATGTCATCGAACATATCTTCTTGATGATCAAACGTTGCTAGTTGGGCATGTTCCAAGGCGGCATAGGCAGTTCGCTTTGGGTCAAATGCTCTATTCGGGATTGTAGCCAGAGTTAAAGCTTGAATCTTTGTGGCTTCTTTTCCCGCATGTTTGAGATCATGCAGGGTAAAGACACCACATCTGAAGGGAAAAGTAAGCCAGCCTCTTTTCTTTTCCTTTTTGAGAGTCTGTGTAGTACTCTCAGCTGTAATCTGGTATGCAATTTCCCTTGCTAGCAATTTATCAGGAACATATAAGGGGAGGACATGAGGATTGACTTGGATGCCAAAGACTCTAATATAAGTAAAATGCTCTTCCCCAAACCAACTAGCCACTGCTGGCAAATCAAAGGAGGCTAGGTAGGAGATCCTTGAAATGGGTTTATCAAAAAATGAATAATAAACGGGAACCATGAAACCATTACAAATCTGATACAAGTGGTTTTTATAGGACGACTTCCACAACTTGCGATGATAAATATGGATGGGCGAGGGGTCCTGTGCAGTCCACCTCCAACCAAGAATAGGGAATTCGAAATTGAAACATAAGGTATCTAGGATATATGCACTATAGTAGAATGGGGGAATTTTCCTCTCAGTGACTATAGTTTTATTCCTAAAGTCACTAACAGCTACTACTAGCTTATCCGAAAGGATAGTAGCCCAATCCATAATCATGCTGTTCACTGCCGCCTCCATAAGAGGAACCATTTCAATGGTAAAAATGGCAGAGTCGTGTAAACCCCATAATCTACACATCATTATACCCGCATAGCAATAAGGAGAAGCCAAAGAATCAACCGAGTACTTACCAGAGGATTCGTGCTTGTGTTTATTTGGATTTTGCCTCCAGTCCTTGATAGGTTCGGACTCAATCTCGTTCTCGCTCGCAAACTTTTCCAAGAAGGCACTATTGTATATCTTCTCCGGCTTGGGCAAATGATACATTTGCCTCAGGTCTTCTAGTTTGAACGATCCAAAAATCCTCCCATCTCTTGTGCTAAATGTTCTGTCCATGATGGGGATTTCTTGAATCGCCCATCGCACCACGTCTGTATATGGGAGAATTTGCTCCCTGGCTGCTATCCTGTGAAGGAAAGTATCGGCCAAATCCTTGAGAGTGCAGTCCAACTTCTTTAATGAATCCGCGATAGCTTCTGCTACTGTCTGCTCTGGTTTTTCGGCCTTAATTAAGTCATAAGTTCCTTGCCAAGTCACTCTGGCGAGGCCTGTGCATGTTGTGTCAGATATTAGGCCTTTCTTGTTGTTTGCTGCGGCTTGTCCTGCGACTGGTGGATTAGAAGCACCTGCGGTTTTCTTAGACTTCTTACCCATCATGCCCGAATTCCTGTTTATGACTGAATTCTGCACAGAGAGGCAATTTGGCATAACACAGAGAGATAGCAATAAAACTTGCAATTGATAGCAAATGAACAGATGCACAACAATATATTCAGCTTTTAAAACGGGTGCGGAGATAATCTATGGAAAGATTTTAGAACATGAATCCATTAAATGGCCGTATAAAACCTGCCACCTTATAAATGCCCATTATATCATTATTCGGTCGAGATATCTCATTACGCATGCAATGGACGTATTGGCGGCCGAGCGGGAGTGATTATGCCTTAAATATGATTAATTTGAGCTTTCCAATCACTTTAACGGCTTTTTATTGAAAACCGTGCCTTATCGCATCGCATCGGGGATTATAACAAGTTCGCCTTAACAATTGCATCGAGTATCGCCGATCGCCGATTGCGATATCGCATCGGGGAAAGGCTTATGTGTATTAAGACTCACACAAGGGGACCCGCCGATCGCTAATCGTCGATTGCGATATCGCATCGGCGAAAGGCATATGTGCAATGTGACTCAAACGAAGGGGACCCGCCGATCATCGATCGCCGATAGCTTATCGCATCGGGGGTATTGATATGGGGCGCTTTTGGTAGTGCATTGGATATCATCGATCGCCGATCGCCGAATGCGATATTGCATCGGCAGAAAGCCTTGTGCCATTTTATATGTCCCCCATGTCATTGTGATATGTGATTTTGTGATTGCTTTATCGCAATGACCGAAATTTACTTTATTTCTTTTAAGTGGATATTGCTTTAAAAAGGGTTTTTATAAAGCGCTCATTTGATTATCGGACCTTTTGTTAAGTAAAAGTATTGATATCAACTTTATTTTAAAGGGACCCATTTCACATTTTAATGTTTTATGAATAAAAATAACATGAAATGGGGGGTTGTTTGCAGAGCACAACAATTGGCGATTCAGTGGAAGAACCAGTTATCTCTGGAAAAATAAAAAATGCTTAAACTTTTTGAAAATAGAGTTTCAACTACAAAGGAAAATTCTGATATAACTAGGTATCTATGCATTCTGTATATCATAAAAGTAATTTTGCTAACTCCCTCCTTTTGCTATCTTGAAATAAGTACATTTTAAGTCTCAAATAGGCCTCTATTGGTTTATAATGATAAAAATAGGAAAATCTCTCCAAATCAGCGTTTATAGTAAACTCGCCTATCATAGGTAGAGCCTCTGCTGCCAGTAAACGTTTATAGTCTCGACAGGGATACCTTTTAACCATATAATTGTCCATTGTCCCATCCAATTAAGAGTGTGATTATCAGAATGAATTCAAAACATGCTTTCATATTTTGTTGATATTTCTTTTTTCTGTCATTGACAGGATAAAAAAGCCATTGCCCTGGTTTGGTGGCCAGCTATTGACAATGCCACTCATTGGTAGTAGTCTAACTGAACAAGCTAGCTCGTGATGAGACTCCTTGTCTTGAAATTTCAAGCCATTACCTTGTTTTGGTATGCAGTATTGGTAATGTCAGTTAAGCTATTTCCCTATGAACATGGTAAGCAGGCTTGTAATAAGACCTCTTATCTTTAATATCTTTATATTTTAGAATTACACTCTAAAAAATCATAATCTTTAATGAATGGGGTGGACAATCTCTTCATTGGGAATCAATGGATGACAGGTTAAGAGTTGAAGATGTTGATATTGAATTGACTCCTATCTTTGATATTGATAACTTTTTGAGACCAATTTGAAAACAGAAAATGACTTATATTACTTTTATGCTTTAAGAGGGGTCGATCAAACTTAATTTGTGATTTTAGAATACAATGATACCTAATTTCCCAAGAATTATCTCTTTCGGTTGAAAGTTCTATTGTTTGAAAGCAAATACTCATGATACTCCTGTGACACAACTTTTCAAATATAGTGAAAGGTCAATGGAAGATGCCTTTAAACTTTATTTCCTAAAAAGAAAAACCTACAAACTATAAAATCCTATGAAAATGAAGGGAGAAGGGGTTACCTTCTCAATTGAAGAACTTTTTTAGGATGAGGCCATTTACAGGGAGAGACTCCCTCAAACCTGCTAAATCTTGCAATATAAAGCTTGAATGGCCTAGTTTCTCACAAATCTGAAATGGTCCAAGCCACAACTTTTGGAACTTGGTGTGTTTGCCTTTGTCCTCATGGGCTTTATCCCATTTCAAAACTAAATCGCCAACTTGGAATTGTTTTGAACCTGAGGAGACTGAATCAAAAGCTTCTTTGATGATTTTCTGATGTTTGGCATGGGTATCCTTGGCCTTTTCTCTCTTTTCTTCTAGTTTTAAGATTTGATCATATCTGAGCTGAATAGAAGAGGAAGGAGCTTCTTCAATGAACTGCACTAGGGCTAAATAAGGAAGAACAAGATTTGTAGGCAATATTGCTTCCTTTCCATATACAAGATTGAACAGAGAGGTTCCTATAGAAGCTTTCTGTGTTATCCTATCAGCCCATAATGCAAAGACTAAGGATTTATGCCAATTCCTATGATTTTGTTCGATTGTTCGTTTGATAATTTTGATCAGATTCTTGTTAGTGGACTCTGCCAAACCATTACCCTGAGGATAGTAATTAGCAGAATACTTTAACTTAAATCCTCTCTTGATAGCAAAATCAAACATAGAATTGCCTGAGAAATAAGAAGCATTATCAAATACAAGAGCAGTTGGGACACCAAACCTGGTAATGATGAATTGGTCTATGAATTCAATGATTGCTTCAGAATTTGATGTCTTCAAAGGGATTGCCTCAACCCACTTAGTGAAATAGTCGGTAGCAGTGAGAATATACTTATGCTGCTTGGAAGAAGGTGGATTAATTTCCCCGATGATATCCGATCCCCATTATTCAAATGGTTGTTCAATGTTAACTGGT
>APFE031208138.1:0-10875 GCA_000404065.3 Pinus taeda
CCATGGAATATGTTGGAACACTCATACTAATGTTGACATATTTCAGTGCTAAAACGTTCCACTAATATTTTTTGTTGTTGTTGAAATATGCATGCAATTTTTTATTTTTTTATAATTAACCACAAGATAATTTGTAATAAAGTTATAATTTCGATAATTTCTATTTTTTTAATCTATAAAAGGTGATATGAATAATGGGGTAGCCATTTTGATGGTTATGATGGATTTAATTTTATTTTTATTTTGGTCCATTTGATTTATACGGCTTCCCTAATTTTTCTTAATTTAATGTTAATTTTTCTGTTAACTTGAATTGGAATAAAATTCCAAAATAGATTTGCCTATAATTACGCTAATAGTAAGAATAGATATTACATAGTTATAATTTAATTATGAGGTTGATCATAGATATTTCAACCCCATGGAATATTTTGGAATATTCATGGTAATATTGACATATCAATGATAAGATTTCTATCCAAATTAGGTATACTCTATTAATTTAACTATCCCAAATTAATTAATTTAATAAAATGACATTTCAACACATCATATTGGGAATGTGGTATTTATAAGCCATGGTAATGTAAGAGGAAATGTCTCTAATAAAAGCATTTCCATAATAATAGTGGGGTGAATTTACATGGATAAACATATTTCTATATATTATATAACACCCAAAATAATATAATAAAGATATGGTTTAGTTAACTTTTTGACTTTTTCCAATCTTGGTTAATGCAATATGTATAATGGGGTTAGTGTTTTGATTCTTTACATATATTGATGGCTATAGAAATTTTCCATCCATTTCATTATATTGTCACAATAGTTATAATAAAATAAATAAATCATTTTATAGTCAAAACATTATATATATAGTATGTTTTAAATTAATTTTGAAACAATTTTTTTAATTAACTTGAGAAGGAATAGAGATCATAACTACATTTTGAATAAATCTCAACCTTCTATTAATGACTAATATTAAAAATATTAATGATTGATTATTGAATCTCTAGCATCAACCTATTGATTTTTGATATTTAAATAAAACTTATAGAAATCCTATTATAAGGTATACACACTATCAACATTACAAAATTAAGGAATCATAAATATGTTTTCACAAATTTATTTATATGTATTTCAGATTTTTAAATTATGCATTCAATTTTTTTTAATCACTAATATTTATATTAATATACATTCATATATTATGTCGTGGTGTTGTGTGGTGTGTGTGATGTGTGTACGTGGTTGTGTGTGTGTGTGTGTGTGTAATACGATTTTTTAATATATATTTTCTTTTGTTTGCTTTCATTTTGTCTAATCAACTCTCAGTTAACTTTTGAGGCTTTCTATTGAAATCTAAGGCATTGTTGAGCTCAATGAAATGGCTTTCACTGACTTTCACTGATATGTAGAATATATGAGATATTTTTCTATTAAAATTATGCGAATCTCCAATGCATTCCTATTTATTTCTTTAGGAATTTAATTTAAAGGATACAAACCAACATATATTGAAATCATTATACAAATTAATGTTTCTCTAACCTCATTATTCACGAAAATTACCCTTTCAATGAGTGTGAAATATGCATGACACCTTCCACATGATTTGGAAGAGAATGGTATTACAATATAAAAATATATTTTTGGTGTTTATTGACCAATTAATAAATATATTTTAGGAAAAACATTAAAATATATGGAAATCTAATAAAATAAATATGGACTCAATGGGAAAGATAATACTTTTCATTAAGAAGGAGATAATTGTTCAACAATACACAATGTTTAGGATAGTTAACACCTACATCACCTCCTATTACAACTCATCTACCAAAAATGTTCATATTTTTATTATATATGTACAATGACAAATTCCTTAGTTCTCCTTGTGATCAAAAGAAGCCATGAAGTTGAAATAAACTTGGACATGCATAAATAACTTTAACGAAATTAAAGAAGCATCCATTGTTTCTTTCACTAAATTGTAATATAATTACAATTATGGATCCTAAATTATCTTTCATCGTTTCAAAGAAAAAATATCATGAAATGTACACACCCTTCACATTGACGATTTTCATCAGTACTATGTCACAAAGGCTCACAACATGCAAACATTAAATGACCGACAACTTTATTTCTTGTTAGTTATTCCCAATATAATATTTTTATTGAACAATATATAGTGTTATTCTTCTCTTTTAATCACTTAATTCTTTTATATATTTTCCACAATTGCACCATGTCTTTTATTTCTTCTTGAAGGGTTCTATGAAGTAGCAAAAAAATTCAAGGATGGAAATTTAATTTAAAGCTTATAATCCTTGTCTAACATTAGTACTACCTAATATGCATAATGTAAAATGTTTAATGATATTTTCATAAAAATATTGAGATTTCTAATGATTTTTAAGTTAAAATAATTTTAAATTATAAACTTTTAGCAAATAAATAAAAAAATGTAAAAATTGACAACTATTTTTTATTTTTTATTTTGAAAAACCATGGAATATTAACCCACTCTAGGTAGTACACCAAGAAAAACTCTCTACTACGTGGAAGATTATCAAGCTTATTTACATTGGAAGATTGTTTATTACACCAAGATCTCTAGACTCTCCATCAATATTATCTCATTTTTCACTCTACTTAGTCTTGCCCTTTCCTCTTCAAGGGTGATTTAATTCCCAAAAATGAGAAGTCAAGAGGTTTCTTTTGTTATACCTAACTACTTTAAGATTAAGTATGTTAACTGAGCACCCTACTAAATATATGTGGGATTTACAAATTACTTATTTGTATGGGTCTATAGATATTCATAATCATTTCTAATATCTTCTTTGTCTCATACTATTGTTGGGATAACTTTATCCTTGCTCGCATTCACTAGCAATCTAAGAAATAAATTTTTCCTTGCTCCCATTCGCTATCAAGGCCCCTTTATTCATGTAGAAAAGTTGGACATATATATTTTAATTTGTGTGGTCCTATGGATTTTCCTTTTGCTAATGAATATAGATGTACGAAGAATTGTGTTGATGATTACATCGGAATGTGTTGGGTGTACTTATTGAAAATTAAATCTCAAGCTTCCAAAACTTTTAAGGATTTTCATGTATGGATTGGATATGAGGCATAATTAGATATTGGCTCTCTTCATATTGCTAACGGAAGATAACATACTGTAATTAATATGAAAATATCTCTGCAACCATGGGATTCAACATCACAACATAGTTCCATACAATTCTCAACAAAACTAGGTAGATGAAAGAATGAACATTACTATATTGAAAATAGTTCGCTCAATGAGGATTTTAAAAAATAGAACATTAATGTTCTGGGATGATGTAATTCTATGTGCAATTTATGTGGAAACGTTATGTCCATATCAAGCTCTTAGAAAAGGAGTCCTTGTAAAATTTGGTATGGATGAAATCCTACGATAAGCCATCACAAGGTCTTTGGTTCCTCTAATTCACTTATGTTTGTTATAGTATAGCCATTATTGAATATTGGGTATATTATTGTAATTTATCACTTCTAATTTTTTGCTTGTGATGTATCATACATTGGTTATGGTTCCCTCAAAGGATTTCAGCATAATTTCTATTTTCCTCAATGATTTCAAAATGAAATACCCTTCATACATGGAGTTTCTTTCAATATTGTACAACATTTCCAGAATTTTAACTCTATAATTAAACTATAACTCGATTCTCATCTCGATATAATTTTTCTTTGTACAAGCATATATGTACAATACTAATGTTATTCCCTTTACAACAGGGTATCGGATTGAAGGATGTCATCTATATTACTAAGGTTAGACTCTACTTATCTCAAAATCCTCTATAACATTGTTTTCCTGATTAATTTAGAGTGATTCCAATCCAAACTAAGGAATTCCTTTCTTGTGTGTTTAGGTTAGTCTATGACTAACTTGGGTTATCTTGTGACATTGTTTTGGGGTCCAAAATTTTGCAAGTTTTTCGTCTACTCTTTGGCCTTCAAGTACTTATCCAACACTTCCACTTTACAAGGTTTCAATGTCAGTTCTGATTTTCGCTTGATGTTGGTTGCAAGGAAATTTGATGATGTTTGTGTGTAAGGAAAACCCAAAACTAGCTAGGGCTTTTCCCAAAAGGCCCAACACTCGAAAACAATCCATGTATATCGATTTCAATTCAAGCCATTTACCCTCTCTTTATTAGTGAGAATATTTAATTATGAAAAAATAGTTTTGGTTGTCTTATAGCCCCAACAATGTAAATATTTCTTTATATTCATAAGAACAATTTATACAGTCTATTTACTTGTTACTGTGTGTAATGAAGTGATTCCATCAAAATTTTACAATACTATAATATTTGTTCTATTTATATTCTATGAGGACACATTAGATATTTGTGTCAACTCTATATATTTTGTTTTCGCATAATGTTTGTATATAATTTACTATTACTATCATTTTCTTTGAAGAAGAGAATATGAAAATTATTTAAGAGGTGTGTTGAACACTTGTCATGGGAGTTTGTGAAGGTTATCCTTTAGGCCCTAGTAATACTTTACCGAAGGCTTCTTGTTCCATGGCCAATTGGTATGATTCCAATCCTTTGATCTATAGAAAGCTAAAAAAGGTATACATTTATTTTTCTACAAGTTAAACTATGTATAAATTTATTTTTCTTACCTCCAATAGTTCTTTTCTGTAGTAGCCTACAACAGACTATATTTTTACAGGTGAATAATGGTTATTGTGCATGTTTATATATTTATCCATCCAAACAAGATTCTTTAATTTATTATAAAATATCCTTTTGCATATTTGCACACATTCAAGTGTATTCTTCTTTTCGTGAATATTTATATATTTATCCATCCAAACAAGCTTATTTAGTTTATTATATAATATCCTTTTTCATATTTTCTCATTATTAGTGCTCAAATCTACGTGAGGCTGAAGGAAGGCGGGATTCAAGATAACATCATACCACACTCAACCTCGTAGCTAGCCCTACGAGGACAGGAGAGGGCTCTCTCCGGGTCAAACTCGGCAAAGATAATCCATGGGGCTCAAGATGACTGAAATAAAAAGCTAATGTTAGGCTAGATATGAAGTACAAGGGTTTGATTTGAGTTTTTAGGAGTTTTTGTGTAGGAACGGGGAAAGGCAAATCTGGGCTTGGGGATGAGGCACAGTTTTTGCAGAGGTCAAATTGGGGCAAGGAAGGCGATAGTCTTGATGATTTTAAAGGGAATGAATGGGTAGATCATACTGGTGAGGAGCTAAGTAGAGAAAAAAGGTTTCAAGGATTCTCCTTAAACAGATGAAAACATGGAAAATCAAACAAATTTAACGGCAGAGCATGACAATCAATGGATTCTAACTTAATCACTTCATTTGTTCAATTGCAGAAGATGATAGTAAGGAAAATGATACACATAACAACTTACAATTACTGAGAGAAGCACACCATCAAAACATAAAGCCACATGGATCCCAAACAATATTGCAAAACCCTGGTCTTTCCTTAGCCAAAAATGCAGAGAAAATGTGTACAATAGTATGCCAAAGAAATCCCATGCCTCCAACCCTGAAAATGACTTATAAAATAAATGATATAGACTAGCCCAACCCATTCCCTTCCATCTAGGGGTCGATCTCATCATTCTTGGAGCTTTTTCAACCAATTCTAAATAAGGAACTAAAATCTAGGCAGTCAAAAGAACTTGCCTCTATATGTTAGGAAACTGATTCATTCATTTAATTTTCAATTTTTAGTGAATGAATCATCTAGAATGACTAAATATGTGCCAAAATTACATCATAATCATCAATTTACATTAATATGGGTCAAAAATTACATCTGGATGCAAAACTAGTCAAACTGGCCGAATTTCTGAGCTAGAAGGTGAAAAATTGAGCTAAAATCCTCTATGTGCAACGCCAAATCCTCTCTACATTGCGCCAATTTGAGGCTGAGTTTGAGGCACTTCTTGAAGTCCAAATTGAGTCTAAGATAGCTCATTGGAAAGCAATCTCCCAAGACGACTTCCTCTGTGTGAAAATAGGGGTACAAAGGTCATTATTTGAGTGTTTGTGACCTCCTGAAGCCTCAAAACTTGCCCAAATTTCTTGGCCATGCACTAGTACTCACGATTCTCCATCAAAAATCCAAAAATATAAACTTATTTTCATTTGGAGCTCCCTAGCGAAAGCGAACGCCACGTGGCGCGACACATAGGGAGAAAAACTCTCTTTTTTGCCCAAAAAATTTCAAAATGCAAAAATGTACTCCAAATTTCTTGAAATTTGGGCTGTGCCTTCCCTATCAAGTTTCATGCTATACTAAAGAGGTTTTGGCCAAAATCCGAAGGCGATCATGCTCCCTTTGCCTCTTTTTCTTCTTTGTTGCCTTCCTCAATTTTGCCTTTAGACTCCTTATTCGTGCCTTGGAACTCATGTTTCGCACCTTGTAATGGAATGCCATGTGTCTCAATAATGCTTTGTCCCTATCGGACTTCTCCGGTAGTCTCTCCAAGTGAATGTTCACTTTCTCTAAAACATACTCTCGGTCCTCATCTCTTTGCTCCATAGGTATACCTTTTGCTACCATGATGTGTTGTCGGTTTTCCTTGATCAGTTGCAACTCTATCTTAGCTTGCCGATCCTCAAGTTGCATGTTCCATTGCTCAAGGTATCTGATAATCCACTTGGTTCTCTCTAATTTGTGAGACAAATCCTAAATCAGTGCCTGTTGTTCTTGCATGATTTCTTTGACATTTTGGCCCACATCTGCATCATCACCCTCGATGAGAATGAAGTCGGTCTCATGCTCACCTGAAGGGCCCTCATCATGCATTGGCCTATTGCCTTGGTCCTGTACCTATGGTGTTGATGTCGAAAGTGAGGCTCCTTCCACCACCACAGGTGGAGATAACACTCACATTGCAGCTACAAATAACTGCCTCGTGCCCTTATGATATGTAATAAAGACTGGTATAGTAGCAGCGTGTGGATCATGGCCTTCTTGCGGATGAGAAGGTCCACCAGTCTCATGTCCAACCCCTGAAGGTCTCCGTAGAGTTTTGAAAAAGTCACGAGAGATGAAATCATCCCATGTGATACCCTGTAATCCAAGCTGATGAACCACCAAAATCTTGATGAGTGCAAAATGGAAAATTTTATTGAACTGTTGCTTAGGGGTCTTGTGCTACACAAGGGTAGTCATCCTCTCTATGTTTCGGCATATGAAAAAAGGAATGTTAATCATCCTTACCTGGGTGAAATGCATGAGCAACCTGATGTGATAAGTAGATAACCGAGAGAAGCGGCCTTCACAACTGAAATACTTCATAATTGACTTCATGAGAGGGGCATATTCATATTTAGGATATCGGAAGGGAAACACTCTCTTAAGCTACCTCAATAAACCGGGTTTAATATAAGGATCGTAATGTTACCGATCAATCTTCTGCCTCTTACTCCAAGGCTCTCCAACAATAAGCATGCGGGTGGCTAAGGAGATAGATTCTGGTGTTAGTGTGAAAGTAACAAAGGCTAAAATAACTTGAGCACCATGCAAATGTAGGACAAATAAGCAAGCCAACTCATGGTGAAATTGAACATTTGCAACTTTTTCTCAGAACTCATAGCATGACCGAAAATAAAAACAAGAGATGGTAAGAGGGCAGGTCTACAATTCTGTGAGGGTGGCATGTTCTTCGTGGGTGAGTCACTTTGAGTTTCCACCTCATAGTCAGATGAATGATCAGATGACATAATTGATTCTCTGAAAATTGTTTGGAGAAATGAATGTTGGTCACAAAACTATGTTGGACTGCTTTTGTGATGTGTTGGAATCTGCCACCAAGGGGAATAATATGAAGAGATTAGGGACTATGGGGAGGAATTTCATTTAGGGACATGTAGGAGGGTTTGGGAAATTTATATAGGGTAGGGTTTGGGGTTTTACATTTGACTGGGTGGAGGGGATAGGGAATAGGAGTTTAGTAATGTTTTAGGATAGGGAAAAAAGGAAAAAGTGGAAAAGGGAAGAAGGGAATGATGCAAAGAAGGGAAAAATGAAATGGAGAAGGAACCTTGGCACCAACATGATGAATTTTCAACCCTAAAAACAATTTTTTTGATGACTTTTAGTGGTAGGGTTTAAGAGTTTTTGTTGCAACTATTAGCAGCCATAAACCATCATCACCCTAGCACAAAAATGGATGAAACACTGAAGGTTGACCCTACCTGGCAAATCCAAGGGATTAAATGGCGATTTGCCGCAATTTCAAGCAAATTCGGCCTTTCTGGTGTATGTGCCACGTCGCATGCCCAGTGTGTCGCGCCCCCTAGGTGTGCCATTCCCATGTAAAATTACACTACGGAAAGGTGCCCAATGCGCCGCAGTCCTTCACTGCGCCGCGCCACTCTGCCTATGCGCCACGCCTGTCAAGACACCTCCAACTTCACCCAAAACATTCGTTGGCTCACCCAATTACCTTAAACTATTTCCTCTTCACTCTTGGAATTTAAAATGACCTTTATCCGTATGAAAAAATATTTATAAAGACATGGAGACATGGTTTTCATTTTTGTTTCTTCAAAACCCACTTTTGCAATGTTTTGTTTTGGCACTTTTTCGCAGTTTAATGTAACTCTGTATTTCACATTTCCTTTTTGAATTTTTGACTAAAATGATGAAATTTTTGGTAATTTTTTGTAAGAATGGCTGACATTGAATTTGGAAAAGGTGACCAGGGCTACGCCTGAAGAACTATAGAACAATTATATATTTATTACAAAAAGCTATTTTAACGATTTCTTCTTCAAAACAAAGTTTTGAAGAAGAATCATTCTCAACATTATTGGTGATGAAAATTATGGAATGAAAACTTATTAGGAACATCCTCATGGCCTTCTGGTGATTGTCGGACACTCTGAAGTATTTATTGACAAAATCCTAATGAGACCCTAGACCTACTTGACATTGAAATCCTAAAGACAACTTTTGCAAGTTTTAATGAAAAGAAGATTGTATACGCTTTGATTTATGCACTGATATCAACCATAAGATGAATGACATGAGTGAAGTATGGGGAAAAGACCCTTCCATCAGAGGATCTATGCTCCTAAATGGAATGCAGGTGATCGAGCAAAATGGGACACCTAAAATGAAATGCAACAAAAGAGGTTTTGATCTCTGATGGAGGGTTGAAAAAACTGACTCTAACATTGGCTCCAATGGGGATGGTAGCTCCTTGGAGGTGCTAAGAACTACAGACATCTGGGAGAGTATGTAGTTCCTTCATCCATTGGGCTATGGAGTCCATTATTTTGAGAAACCGAAATCAAATGTGGACTCAAAACATAACTCAAATATAACTCAAAACTGACTCAATACTGAACTGACTAAAACACAAAATGACTCATGACTTACTTAACTGAAACAAGTAATTACAAAGGTTTTTGAATGGTAGCAGACATCGAGATTTGAGGGCTTCAAATCATGATGACAACCACCTGCCTACTGATGAAATATGTACAATCATGTGAACTGGGCCTTCCAATGTAACCAATCCAACAAATGATTACTCAATGGAATTCTTCTCTCTCTTTCCTTGAGCAGGCAGAATGATATACAGGTATTCTCTCTCAGGCTCATATTCCTGAATTTCATGGTCAAGGTCATTCTTGAACAGAAAACAATCTTCAAGATCATCAAACATGACAGCCTTATTATCTTCATGACAGGAAATATTATCTATTTGTTGTTCTATAAATCTAATTATAAGGCTGTCATCATTTTCAAAATAGGAAGAAGTTCCACCATCACCTTATTGACCATCTGCACACTGCAGATCTTTGTTGACTTGAGCTATAACATGACCTTTCAGGAGTTGATCTATCTCATCTTGAGACAGAGGAGATAAGACTTTTTTTTTTCTTTTGCTCAAGCAATCATTGTTTTCTTGAAATAACATTTTAAAACATGAAAAACCTGAAAGGCAGTCCTTAATTCCCTGATCTTCTAAAATTTGAAAACATTGTTGATCATCTTCATATGACATGGAAATCAAACTATCCAAAGGATCATTTACCACTTAGTTATCGAAAGAAGATTTTTCACTTACTTGAACAAAGATCCCATCTTGGTTTTCGTGAAATGATTGGATTACCTCCTCATGAAAGCTTGGGTCAGTAACTTTGTCTTCTTCATTCCAAATGATCTCAATAGTAGGTCTCTCCTTCATGAGATTCAGAGCAAGGCTGTCTTGATCATCACAATCTGAATCTAGATCTGAAATAGCTGACTTGACTTTATCACATTCCGAGAGTGAAACTTGACTTTCATGCATGTTGTCTTCTTCTATGGACAAATTTGAAATATCATCATGGTCCATTGTACTAAGATCTTGATCCCACTGGAAATTTTCTTGATCATCCTGATAAGTATCGCTCTCTTTATGCTGGTGAAATGGATTTTCATATAGGGCTTTCGTGATCTCATCATCCATGAAATTATCATCTTTATAATATTTCTCAAGGCTTTTAATAAAGCTATAAGCATGTTTGCAACAGTCCTAAACTAAATTGAATCATGGATACGATTATTTATACCTTTCTAAGAACATGGTATGAAAATCATCTAAACAATCTTCATCAAGCAATCTTTAGGAAAACCAACCTTCAACTTTCGAATATGCATGTGAAATCTAACCAAATGTAAAGCAACATCCTTCCTATCATCATCTTTAAATGTAGGCAAATTCCTTTGCCAATCTACCTTCGGAATTTTATTTGGAAAACCTAGAATGTGATCTTGGCTCACGGGAGCATATCGTCGA
>APFE031208140.1:0-10551 GCA_000404065.3 Pinus taeda
ATTTACACCAAGTCAACTTGAAGGGCTGCAAGCTCTTGTCACACCTAGTGAAAGTAGAGTTGGGTCATCGGAGGCCGGAGAGTCTTCGTTAATCATACATCCTGATTATCTAGTTCAAGCAACAGAACATATTTCTGAACCGATTTCATTTTCCGAAGTTACTAGTAGTATTACTCCTACTAGTTCATTAGTTGAAGAACCTGAAATCTCTGAACCTGAAACTGAACTTGCTGCTACTCCATCTTCGGGATTTGCTTCTCCTATTTCTAGTGGTCCTAGTTCACCCAGGGTAGAAAGTATCATCACCCAGAATCTTCCTTCTTGACTCATTTCCATAGAAGAGCTTGTAAGTCCGGACGAAGGTATAAACATCCCCGAAAATCAACCAGCTATCGAACTTAGGGAGCGTGAATCCATTTTCTACAATCCCATTAGAGGTGACGCTTGGTATATTTCATTGACCAACTTTTTAGAAAATCCAGGTCTCACGCCTTCACCACCTCGTTTTCCTTTCCATCCAACACCCAGAGGTTATTATCCTCCTTTGAATATGTCGAGATAGTCATCTTTGTTTTCTCAGATGCTAGAAACATTTTTACATGACAGTCCTTCTGTTCCTCCTGGGTATCAGTCTTTATCTGGTACGTTTTCAGGAGCATCTCCTCAACCCATCGAATATGTAGTATCTCCTAGTAATAGCGGAACTAAACCGTTAAGTGTCAAAGAGATTCTTATGATGTCTAGTACTACCCCTAACCCGCAACCCCAAGGTAATTCAATACCGCCTAGGGGGCAGCCGCAAGGTACTCAAATACCACTTGGGAGGCAACCTCAAGGTAGTCCATTACCGCCTGGGGGGAAACCTCAAGGACAGTACATCCCTATGGGGCAGTATTTTCCTCAAGGTCAACCCCAGTACCAATATGTACCTCAAGGTCAACCTCAGTTTCAATATGTGCCTCAAGGTCAGTACCAGCCGCAAGGTCAGTACCAACCTCAAGGTCAATACCAACCTCAAGGTTTCCAACCACCTTTAGGTCAATCATTTGTTCAATGAACGAGAAATGTACCATATAATTATCAACCTTACACTCAACCTGGTTTTGGTCCTCAATATGCTCAACCTGTTATGGGTCCATACCCTGGAATGAACGTGGTGTGGGATCAACAGACTTCACAACCCAGTGTGTAGTTGTCATCTCAATCTGGACAGCCTTTGGTTTCTGGTTCACCCCAGCAACCTGTCCAGCCTACTACTCAAACTTCTACACCTGGGGTAGTTCATAAGCCTAGGCCTAGTTCACCTCGAACTCTGCCCCAAACGTTTGCTACAACTACTGCGGCCTCTGTTCAATCCACCCCACCTATTTCTGAAGTATCAGCAGCTCCAGTTTCTACTGTTCCTGTATCAACTCCTCAGGCCTCTTTACCTTAGTCCGGACCTACAATCCAGACTTCGATTTCAATGCCTGTAGGACAACCTGGGCCTAGTATGGTTGTCACAAGTCAACCTCAATTTAATTATCAATCGTACCGTGGACAGTACCAATTCGGTCCTGTTGTGCAGAGCCCAACTTATCAGTATCAACCGTACCCTAAGTATACTTATCAACAACCTCAACAACCCCAGTATGGTCCGGTTAATCTTGGTTTTCTAGGAGGATATAATATCCCAAATGCCAATCCAATTCCAAGTTATCCTGGATATCCTCCTCCTGGGGCTGGTCTTATGACCCCAATTTTTCGGGATCCGAACCGTCAGTTACCATTTATAGCAACTTTGGATTTACCTGACTTGTCGCACCTTACGAACGATCCCATTAATTATCTTCTATTTTGGCCGCCAATGCCGAATAAGTTGCCCAGTGATATACCAAAGTTTGAGGGGAAGTCAGGAGACGATTCGTCAAATCATGTGATGACTTACCATCTCTGGTGTGCATCGAATTCCATTATAGATGATTCAATTCATCTTCGTCTTTTTCAATGCACTTTGATTGGATTTGCAGCCAAGTGGTACATTGAGTTGCCACGAGGCTCATTTTACAATTTTAGTCAGTTAGCCACTTCCTTCCTTACTCATTTTCAGCTGCTAGTCCGATATGACAATGGAACGGAGTTATTAACTTCATTAAAATAGTCGACTTCCACATATATTTCAGACCATATTCATGAATGGCGACGTCGACGTCGTTTAGTGAAAGTTTTTATCCCGGACAAAATTTTGGTAGAATGGTTTGTAAAATCGTTATTACCTAAAATAACTGAAGATGTAGCCAAGGCAGGAGTAGTTACCGAAGAGCAAGTAATTGCTCAAGCTCAGTACCTTGACTTAGTTTATACGCAGTCAGGTACTTTACACGAGAAAATCCCCAACCTGCCAAAGCAAAATCAAATAACTGCACCTCCCTCAGGGTCTCATGCTGCTGACGGTATGATTGGTACTGTTAATACCAAAAGTAAGAAGAAATCCTCCAAGAATTCTTCTCCTATTATAACTTTACCAGATTCCCCGAAGGGAGAGTCTTCAACTGAAATTTCTACCGATGTCCATGTCATAGAATCATCTTCGGCCAAATCAAAATCTGGCGGTAAGAAGAAAGGCAAGAAGAATAATAAGCAAAACTTGAAAGAGAAATCAGATAAACCTGAATCTACTGACGAGAAATGTAAACCTCGCTATCCTTGTCTCATCTACGATGAGGAGTATTTTACAAGAGATTTTCCACATCGTGATGAGGTTGCGAAAATCGTCAAAGGTTCTCAAACACCTGTTGTTTTGAAGGATCCTTTTCCGAGTCAAGGCAGTAAAATGATAGGTTCTTCCTCTAGTGCCTCGGAAGAGCCCATAATGATGATGTCCCATGTTAGGATTGCGACATGATCGCAAGATTATGGAAGTAAGAGTTCTATTGGTGGTAAGGAAGCGGAATCTTCTAATTCCAACCCATCAACCTCATCTCCATCTGGTTCCGATCCGCTACAGATCGAGAAACCTAATCCAGACTTAGTAATCAAACCGCCTGCTAAAGGTATACTTCGAAAGTCAACTTTCAATCCACATGCGAGAGCTGCTCAGAACTATAACATTGTTGAAGACTTAGCTGTTTCACCTTCAACAATGTCGGCTTTGGAGGTGCTGCAATCTTGTCCAGCAAAGCATAAATTTCTATTGTCGGCTATAGGAGCTGTTGATATTCAGGACTCAAACCTCATAGTCTTCGATTTATAAAATAGTACACTTTTTTTGCCTCATCAAATGGCTTTCCAAATTCCAGTGTTAGTCAAAAACAGATCTTGCTTTCGGACTGTGATTGATGAGGGAGCTTCAACGTGTATTATGTCAATACAGTGTTGGAAAGCCCTTGGTTCTCCTACACTTAATCAATCCTCGATGATTCTGGAGGCCTTTGATGGCCGAGGGTTTCATCCTTATGGCATTTTGCAAGACTTACCTATAGGGGTTGAAGGAAAAACTATTAATCTAGATGTGGAGGTGGTTAATGCCCCTCTGGATTACAACCTTCTTTTGGGTCGTAGCTAGTCTTACGCGATGACTGTTGTTCTTTCATCGGTCTTTCGGCTTATTAAATTTCCACATAATGGAAAGATCGTTACAATAGATCAGTTAACTTACTTTTCATCTGACCCATCCTCTGCTGAGAGTATTCAACATGTTGGTAAAACCATTATCCCTTATAAGGATGTTGGGGTAGGATTAGTTAAAGATTCTGGATTACTCAGAAATTTTTCATTTCCTCCTCCCAATGTACCGTCTCCTTTCACAACTATTCATATGATTTCGTCAGAATCCATTGTTCTTGATGATCCTTGGTTCGTTCCATCTGATTCTGAGGTGGACTCTTTTGGTGATGCCATGCCTTTGAGTCCCTTTGAAGTTGCTTATCAGGCTATACAATCATTTTCCGAATCAAGTTCAACCAATCCTGATCTAGTGAATGTGATCCATGGAGAATCACTTTCAATCTCAACCTCAAACTCAACAACCTTTTCTGAAACTGTTCACACCGATGAGCAAATTCGGGAACTTTTGTCTGTTGATGAGTTACCATGGGAAGATCTTCATCATCGATCTTCGTTTTTACCTGAGATTTATCATTTTGAGAATGATTTTTCATCTATTTTTACTGCTGAATATGTCAAAGAACCGTAGAATCCATTGAAACATCTTGATTCTGAACAAAATTTAGCAAATATTTCTCGAACGGTTCCTATCGACATTTCAGTCAACCTGGGATTGTTTGAAAGCATCACATGTGTGCTTCTTGTACGGACATGTAAGTCAGACATATAAAGCCCTTTTTCAAGAATTCCGTGCGCGTTTGCTGGTCCTATGAGGAAATGCCTGGGAATTGATCTTCAATTGTTGTGCATGAGATTCAAACTACCTGGATGCTAAACCATCGGCAACGGCGTCAGATACACCCGACAAGCTGTTGCCATCAAACAGAAGTTTGAGAAATTACTTAAAGCAGTTCATTTATCCAATTCAATTAACGATTGGGTATCGAATATTGTTCTGTTACTAACAAAGCAGGGACGATAAGTATGTATTGACTAAGGGATATTAATCTGTTGTCCAAGGACAATTTTCCACACCCTTATCGGATCAAATTATCGATGATTGTGCCAGCAGTGAAATTTTCTCCTTTATGGATGGCTTTTCCGGTTACAATCAAATTAACATTCTCCCTGCCGATCAACCAAAAACGGCATTCATTTGTCCATGGGGGACCTTTCCTTATTGCAAGTTACCTTTTGGATTGAGAATGCCAGCACAACTTTTCAAAGAGCTGTGTCTTATGCGTTTCATGAAATCAAGCACATTGTGCAGCCTTATCTCGATGATTTACCTGCTCATTCTTTACGTCGAGCCGACCATCTCACTCATTTACGAGCAATTTTTATGAGATGTAGGCATTATCGGATTAGGATGAATCCCCACAAATGTGTTTTCTGTATAGAAACGGGTCGTTTACTGGGATTTGTTGTTTCAAAAGCTAGCATTCACGTCGATCCTTCGAAGGTCAAAGCCATTGTCAAATTACCACCTCCTTCGACTCTTCGCCTACTCCAAAGTTTGCAAGGGAAAGCAAACTTTTTACGTCATTTCATTCCTAACTACGCCGAGATTACAAAAGGTTTCACCGGTTTGTTGAAACAGAACACTCCATTCTTTTGGGATGAGATAGCTGACAAATCTTTCAATGCACTTAAACACGCATTGACCCATGCGCCGTTATTGCATCCTCCCAACTACAACCAGGATTACTTCTTGTACCTCACCGCTTCCCATTCCACCATTGGGATGGTCTTAGTTCAACAGGATGAATTCGAGAGTGAACATGTGATCTATTATCTTAGTCAAACTCTAACTCCGACTGAGTTAAAATATTCACATGTGGAGAAACTGGCCTTGGCAGCAGTACAAGATGTTCAAAGATTTTGTCATTACATTTTACTACATAAAACCACCGTCATTTCTGACTGTAACCCTATGCAATACATTTTAACTAAACAATTGCTAGGGGGCAAGTATTCCAAATGGATTGTCATCGTGCATGAATTTGACTTGGAATTTGAAAAGGTCAAGTCAAAGAAGTCTTTGGTTTTTGCGGAATTGATGTGTGACTTCCCTCATGTTGATACCGAACATGTGGCGAAAGAACCCATTGCGGATGAATCCTTATTCCTTATCAGCACTGTTGATCCATGGTATGGAGATATCATTGTCTATCTCCAGACCCAATCTTTTCGGCCTGACATCTCACGATCTCAGCACCGGAAAATATGTTTCCAATCCCAACCTTACACTATTATTGGAGATACTCTTTATCTTCGTGGGGTGGATTCTGTTTTCCGACGTTGTCTAACTCATGAAGAAGCTGAAAAGGTTCTTAATGACTGTCACTCTGGAGCGTGTGGTAGTCATATGTTTGGGTATGCCACAGCCCAAAAGATCTTGCGCGTTGGCTATTTCTGGCCATCCTTATTCAAAGATTGTATCACTGCAGTCCAGAAATGCCACAATTGCCAATTTTTTGATCGTAAGATGCGCGCTCCACCTGCTCCTCTCCATCCTATAATTTTCGTCGGTCCATTCGCCAAATGGGGTATCGATTTTATTACATGTAACCTCACTCGGCCGTGGGGCATGCATATATCATCCTTGCGGTAGATTATTTTACCAAGTGGGCCGAGATGATGCCTACATTTTCGGCAGACGGAAAAACTGCTGCGATTTTCATTTTCAATCACAAAATTACTAGGTTTGGTGTTCCTCAAGCGATTATCACTGACCATGGGAGTCATTTTCGAAACATCATGATGACTGAACTTACAGATCAGCTTGGACTACGTCACGATAGTTCCACTCCATATTACCCACAGGAAAATGGTCTGGTTGAAGCAATCAACAAAGTTCTAGTCACTATGATCCAACAAATCATTGGGATTCATAGGTCGAATTGGCATAACATGTTATTTTCAGCGCTTTGGGCATACCGAACCTCAGTCAAAACATCAACAGGTTTTACTCCCTTTCAATTGGTTTACGATTTAGAGGTAGTACTACCCATTGAATGCAAAATCTCGTCATTACAAATTGTCGTACAATTATTAAAAGCCACTTCCGAAGAGGAAAAATGTTTATTATACTTAGCTCAATTAGATGAGAGTTGACGTAATGTTGCATTAGCTATCGAAACTCATGCCAAAAGAATCAAAGCTCAGTATGATCAGAATGTTACACCCTGCAATTTTTCGGAAGAAGACAGACCTAGTCTTACTTTACGATCAAGCAAACGATAAGCTAGGGGCTAGCAAATTTGTACCCATGTGGCATGGTCTGTATATTGTTAAGCGAAAGCTGGCAAAAGGGGCCTATGAATTAGAAGATTTTGACGGTGTCTCTTTAGGTAAACCTAAGAATGGGCTTTATCGAAAGTGATATTATGCTTAAAAGTTTAGTGTGGAGATTTTTAAACTAGTTTCTTTCTAAGTTTGGTGTGTTTTAGATTAGGAATGCGTGCTTTACTTTAGAGAGTGTTTTTCATCATTATTCCTGCTTATCTTGATTTTACTCTTGATATTTCAGATGTCGACGCCTCTCCAAACATAAATTGGTTTTGCTGATGGCGCTTGTCGTAGTACATGGAACATCTCTTCCGCAGCTTGGGTTATCTATTCGCCCTCTGACGAGTTAGTATCTATGCATGGGGTAAGCCTTAGTCAAACAACGAACAAAATTGCAAAATACAGTGCAGTGATTGAGTTACTATCTGAATCCATTTCATTTGGAATTCGGAGTTTGATTGTTAGGTTAGATTCGGAACTCGTTGTATTACAGCTTAATAGAGTTTATTCCATTATAAATCCAGTGTTATTGTGATTTTTTTTAGAGTCCCTCTCTTGGAACGAGAATTTGATTACATCGAATATCAACACATTCCAATATTTTTAAATACATTAGCAGATGCAGTTGCTTCTCGAATGTTAAATAGACATTTGCATTAAATCAAACAGTAAATTTAAAAACATCCCATAGCATGTTTTGCAAGATAACCAATAATAGTAATATAGCATAGCATAGAAGTGTGTCAAAATATACATCTTCTTCGATCATAGGTTGAAAAACACCTTATGATCGGCAAAAATGATAGCACAAAAAAGTCCAAAAATGAGTCTACAAGGCAATCATCCTATCACTGGTGATGATCACGATAAGACACCACTGCTCGAGCCACCCTACAAAGGAACCTCCTAAAAGGTCCTGGGACACCAATCACATAGCGATATAACCTAAGAGGAATGTCATCTATGCTGGTCTCTGGAATATCTGTTGTCAAGCACTCTAGATGACTCTCCAATTTGGCCAAGGTCTATGTTGATTGGTCCTGTGGGGCCGGTGCTGCGGCAGCTGGTTGTCTTCTATCATAAGGCTGGAGAGCGGCTGGTCATCATGGACCCACATCTGCATTTAAAAATTTTTACAAGGCTGGAGAGCGGCTGGTCGTCGTGGACCCACATCTACATTTAAAACTTTTTACTATCAGTTTTTGGATGATTTAAAAAACAAAAAAATATATAATTTAAAAAATGTTGAAAACAATTTTACCTGTATCATCCCATTGCTCTCCTGGTGGAAGAGCCATGTCTGGATCACCACGATAATCCATCCCAGCATATGGAAAAACCTGAATCACAAAGAGTTGGTTCTCTAACCAATGAAAATACTCAGGTGAGAATCGAATGACCTCGGTGCCCTCCTCGGGATGGTGGGCCATGACAGCAACCCATCGCATAATCCTGGGATCTCGGGGAAGTCCAGCCTCAACGGTAAGTTGTTGTAGAACCAGCATAGGTACCCTCTCTAGGGCAAAGCTCACAACTAAGTAACCATATCCAAGGTTCTTTAGTTGTCCATTCTTTGCCCTAGTCAGTTGGCCTTTCACATTGGCCAACACAGCATCACACCAGCTGAAGATGGTGCCTCAGAAGCAGTCTACTACCATGCGCATCTGGGAACCGGTAGCTAAATGCAATGTTGCGCTTCCGCACAGTCTAGTGACAGTAAATGTGATCACTTTAAGTTCAGGACGGGTGATGGTCTTCACATCTATCCGTTTTTCCGCAGTTTGGACATTGCAAAACTCTAGTCGGAGACTAGTGACAGACTAGCCACCTGGCCTAGATCCGAATAGAGATAATCTTTCGCCTCTCTTCGACAAACCAGTCAGAAAATAAATTTCCTCTGGCTCGATTTCAAGCCGGTGTTCTCCAATGATGAAACACTAGTCCTGCGTGCTCCACCTGTCTACCAGCCATTGTAGAAATTCTACCTGTGCCCTCATGCCAGGTATGGCCCAAAATTTAAATAGCCCACATGCTCTCAATGCCTGTAATGAAGGGGGATGGAGTAATGCGGCTTGATCCACATCTTCATGTTCTCTTTCCCGCCAAATACGCATCTTGTCTATCTGCATTGCAAAATAGGTGGTTTAGAACATTTCAATCTGAAACTTGTGGGGCAAAAATGAAGAAATTAGGGTTTTAAATCCGTGTTCTGCGGGGTTCGCACCCATTCTTTTAGAGATAGTGCATAGTTGCACACTTTTCCTTAAGAACAGGTGCGGCACCCCGAATTTTCCTTGTGCACGGAAAAGTCGAGGTGCGCAGAGGCCACATGTCGCACCTGCGCAACCGCCGCGAGCTATTTTTTGCCCAAATTTCCTTCTAAAAATCAAATTTTAAAGCCTAAAATAGAATTTCAAACCGATGAAATGCAAGTCAGGGACGATATGGATTACCTAGAGAAGACGGTTCTCGATTCCAACGGTCAGATTTTCCGCAATCTTCACGGGAAGTTTTCTTACCAAAAGCTTTTACTTTTTACTCCAAAGCCAAATGGTGAAAATTAACTTGTAAAAGCCCTTTTTATAAGATTTTTTGAATAAATAAATTTTTAATTTATTTATTTTTTACTTTGAAAATGTCACTTTTGGTACATTTTTATTAATTTTTAAACATATATGAGTAATGTTTGCAATTTTTGTGCAGAATATTGGGTATCCAGGGAGAATTGGTCATTTTCAACAAAAACACATAGGAATCCTCTTTAAGCTCTTTTCTGACTCGTAAAATATGAAAAAATTGTCGAGTTTTTCTTTTTAGACTTGTTAAAATGGAATTAAAAAGACTGTCCACTTACAGTTCTTTTATGACCGTATAAACATGAAAAGATTGCCAGACTTTTGTCGTTTTGAGTTCGATATTGGTAATAAAACGACGTGTTTTCGATTGCTTTTTTACTTTTTCAGATTGAAGGCACTAATTATGAAAATTACTCCTTGATCGTAATGGTCAAGCGGTTCTCTCAAGTATTATTTTATACTTTTTTGGGCTTGGGAGACACAAATTTACGAAAAAAGACAACCATGGAGTTTTCTTAAGTTTTTCTTCTGACTCCCTAAACTTGAAAAACGTCGAGTTTCTCCTATACTCGACTCGTTAAAATTTAATAGTAAAGGACCTATTCAATTACAAACAGAAACAAACCACCTTCTTAGGGTTTGAATCTAAACTAACTTGGATTCATCCGAAGGATGAGCTTATAACCAAGCAAATGTTATCCTCCTCAAGCTTGTCAAAAATAAAGAGGTACTTGCCAGAAATGGTGGGGGAAAAGAGAGAAAAATGAACCTGTTCGTTGTATTTTGTGTTTGAAACAACTTTCCATCACTCTTGAACACGACACTTTTTATTCACCTGGGTCGGGAAATCCTTTACCTAACAGTTAATCAAGCCACATTGAAATACTTCAGCCGGTTTCCGGGTATTAGCTTTGGATCAATTGTCACCAAGCCATCTACAGTGTCGTTATGTGTTCAAGAGGTCTGTGCAAATAAACCATTCACCTACAAAATATCTGTCATCCATCATTGACCATCCCTAAGTTAGTCCTTGCCAAATATATTTCTTCAAACTTGATCTATGATTTCGTGTTATGGGCTTGCCTATGACGGATCGCTT
>APFE031208141.1:0-11168 GCA_000404065.3 Pinus taeda
ATTGCAAGGTGTCGTTCATCATTACATCCTTCTCGAGCACACATCTATTACCAGACGAGGAAACAGAGAAGGCGCAGAGTTCCACGGGAAGCTCCTCGCACTTGATAATGGCGCCTGAACAAATACAGTACATCATCCCAACACATTAACTATGTGACGCCTCTATGATTAATTCACTGACTATTAAAAAACAAAGTAACGCCGGCAAGACCTCTATGATTAATGCAATGACTATTGTAAACAGCGAGTAAATGATATAACAAAGAGTAACGGATCAAGAACAAGCCATAGATAAATCAAAGAACGCACTCTGTACTGCATGCACGGTAATCGCAATTAATATGATGAAGAGGGCAACATGTATGGGCTCGGTGACGGCCATGTCTACTCAGAAACGACGCACTGCCTCTGAGATCTGTTGTGAAAAAACAACCCAATCAGCTGAGCTCTTTATCGTCAGTGAGTTTGTAGGCGT
The DNA here is from genome assembly GCA_000404065.3 of Pinus taeda. Lineage (NCBI taxonomy): Eukaryota > Viridiplantae > Streptophyta > Pinopsida > Pinales > Pinaceae > Pinus > Pinus taeda. The sequence goes on from APFE031208141.1 coordinate 476, forward strand.
GGCTGAGAATGAGAATAAAATGATGTATTTATTGTACCGTGAGGCCATGGTGCCCCCTACAAGAAATAACTGAAAGTGTTAGTAGCGGGGAAGAGTGTTTCAAAGTTGGCAATTAGCGAACAGTAGCTCCAATGGATATCCACTCAAATCTTATCACATATCAAAAACATTAATGCAGACAATATTAATGGCTATCCTCTATGTCAAAAGAATCTGCATGAAAGATTATTATATACCATTTTTAATGGTTTATCTGCAATGCATACAAACGGTTTATCCAGCGCAAAGGAGATCATGCTAATGGATAGCAACGCAGCCGATTAACAATCTGGACTGCCATGCATATATCCACCGGGTTGGAGTCTAGGCGCTATGCAAGGGAAGCCATAGGGGCTCCAGTGAACATGCAGACACTTCAGATAATCATGCAGGCAATAAAGCAAAACAATGGATTTTTCTGGTTCGCTGGTCCATGAGACAATGGCTGGGACCTCCACGTAAACCAATAAAAACGTGCCAAGGTTATCAACGCTCCAATGGATATCCACGCAAATCTTATCACATATCAAAAACATTAATGCAGACAATATTAATGGCTATCCTCTATGTCAAAAGAATCTGCATGAAAGATTATTATATACCATTTTTAATGGTTTATCTGCCATGCATACAAACGGTTTATCCAACGCAAAGGAGATCATGCTAATGGATAGCAACGCAGCCGATTAACAGTCTGGACTGCCATGCATATATCCACGGGCAGCCGATTAACAATCTGGACTGCCATGCATATATCCACGGGGTTGGAGTCTAGGCCCTATGCAAGGGAAGCCATGAGGCTCCAGTGAACATTCAGACACTTCAGATAATCATGCAGGCAATAAAGCAAAACAATGGCTTTTTCAGATAATCATGCAGGCAATAAAGCAAAACAATGGCTTGCATATATCCACGGGGTTGGAGTCTAGGGGCTATGCAAGGGAAGCCATGAGGCTCCAGTGAACATGCAGACACTTCAGATAATCATGCAGGCAATAAAGCAAAACAATGGCTTTTTCAGATAATCTTGCAGGCAATAAAGCAGACAATGGCTGCTGGCTTGCTAAAGGCAGGGACTAGCTGCCACGCAGCCTGTCTTGTTTCATTTATTTTTTTTTAAAATAAATTTAAATTTTTCCAAAATTTAATTTAATGGAAACTTAAATTTACAGGGAGAAGAGAACAATATTTAATTGAACCCAATCCTAATAAATACAGATCAATAATTTCCTTAATGGTTTTTTTTTAAACCTAAATTTTTAGAGTGAAATAATTTGTTTTTGAATTTATATCTATATCTATCTATATAATATATACTATATATATATATATATATATAATATATATAATTATTAATACTGAATTAATTAATTTTTAAATCAATGTTTTTTAAAAATTATATTTTTTACTTTATTATGATTTATGGATTGAGATTTTTTTATAATTTTTTGGTTAATTTTATTTGAAAATGAAAGAGAATTTTAGAATGGTAGATTGAATTTTGTTTTCTGGGATAAATTGATTCTATTTACTCATTTAAAATGTATTTTAGATACAAAAATATACAATCTCACCAAAATTTAAGTGATTCCCAATTTTAAAGAACAAACAAATTAAATTTAAAAATTTATTTCAATTAACAATAAATATAAATAATATACAAAGAAATAATTTATAGAACAGTCTAATATTTTATACCTTGGAAAATACATTTTAGTTATTAATAAAACCATTTTTTTTATATGACAATTAAATATGTTTTTTTAATTTTATTTAATATTAATTGATCAAATATCAATATAAATTATTATTATTATTATTGAGATTTTTTCCCTTTTATATTATTAAGTTCAATACATAAAAAATAAAAAATAATTTAATGGGAATCAGTTCTTTGCGTCTACAACTAGTATATTCTAGGGTTTTGAAACTATCTTGCTTATGCTCACTCCAATACCAACTTATCCCAATAGCACCCCCATGATAGGGGGGGAAGCCCCTCCTTCCACGATGTTGTGGCGGCTGAAACGGGAAATCACTCCATGTGAAGAACAGAAAAACCCTCCACATCTAAAGTGATCCCTCACTTAGCATCTAATGATGTAGAAAACATGGAAACTCAAGTTGTAGGCACACCAGTGCATCATTCTACCACTATAACCAAACAACCAACTACCTTCCTGCTATAAAAAACAAATAATCCCCCCAGAAATACATGTTGCAAAAATTGGGGCAACTATGGAACGTACAAATGAATATGACATAATCTACAAATTTATTGGTTAATGGCCCACATAAAGGACACTCATCAATTGGATACAAAATAAATGGGTGATTAAAGGAGGCATGGAAGTTAAGTTGGGTTCCAAAGGAATCTTTGTGACCATGTTCAACAAGATAGCAAACGAAGATCACATCTTCTACGATAGACCATATTTTATGAACTCAATTCACCTATCTATGAAGCCCTGGGTTCCCAAATTCAACCCTGAAAAGGAACACTTCTCCTCAGCACCCATATGGATTCGCTTCTACTCACTCCCTCAAGAATATTCGTATCTCTACATATCGTAAGGGATAGGGAATTCCATTAACAATTTTTTTATGCTCTCAGACATAACAAAACATGGTTTCCACACATTGCATGCTCATTTATGTGCCTACTTGGATCTCTCTCAACCTCTCCTAGCAAAATGTATCCTAAGTTGTGAAGATGAGCTATGAGAAACTACCTTTTTGATCTCACATGTGCCATGAATAGAAGCACCTTTTCAGTTATTGTCTAGCCAACCAAGCTCCAAAAGTAGCTCTGGCCACTGAAGATGAAAGTGGATTCACTCACGTAGCCACTAAAATGAAATCCAATGAAAAAAACACCCAATCCTCAAACTATGTAGAAAACCTCAACTGATTCTCAATCTAGTGGCACTTAATATGGCAAGATCTAATGCAAGATCTAGAGAAACCCTCATAGACAAAAATGGTGAAAAAAACCAACCTAACCACTAAAATATGGAGGGAATGGAACCCATCCTATAGTTGCGAAAAGGCATAATGACTTCAAGGTGGAAGAGCCCTCTCAAATATAATTGGACCTGAATGACATGGAAACTTTGGATATGCAAAAAATAGACTTCTATTATTTGATGATGAATGGCATAGTAAGGACCCGACCTCAATTCCAAAGGAGCAAGTGCAACTTATGCACCGAGAATTCATCAAGAAGTAGGAGACGCTTGTCCACCAAGCTTAGGAACTAGGTAAAAACTCTATATTTCATCATTTTCTTCCTCATAGGCTACAAAAATAAAATCACCAAAAGTACAAGGAAATAATATCAAGAACCAAAAAACAAGGGAAGGAAAACCAATAGACAACTCTTATTATTCAACTCTCGAAGAGTAGCAATGATAGATTCCATATTTCAACCTCACCTTCCTCCCCTCAATGAAACTCATTACCTATAATATAACGGGCCTTAGCAACAAATCCAAGAAAAGGCTCCTTAAGAACCAAATCCAACATGAACATCCTATTATCCTCGTTATATAAGAAACAAAATGCTCAGCAAATCTCCTTCAACAACATCTCAAAAGTATATGGAGAACTAATGAATTCATAACCCACGATGCCCAGGGCACCTTAGTTGGACTAGCCACCATATGGAATCCCTCCATTATCATACTTAAACTCCTCCTCTCTCCCTCAAATCCTCAAAACCACCTTTCAACCTATTGGCTCTTCTACCCAATGTCTAATATCTAGCATCTATGGCCCAAGTCACCCCCTAACAAAATGTATCTTCCCCCATAATCTTTACCAAATTCATGAAATTGTTGCAACATTTCTTTGGATTATAGGAGTGGAATTTAACATGATCACCAAACTATAGGAAAAAACGGAGGAATTTGCAAGATATAAGAGGAAATACAACTCTTCAATGACTTCATCACCAACTTGAATATAATATATCTCCACACTCATAATGGAATATACACACGAAACAAAAAAGAGGAGGAAACTCCAAAATTGCCTCCAGATTGAACATATTCCTCATTATATATTCTTTAATGATCTCCTTTACCAATTTTGTAGCCAATATTCTTCCAAGGCATGGATTGCACCATTTCCTAATGCAACTAAAAATAAGACAATGAAAAACTACCAAGAGAAAAATCTTCAAATTTGAAGCTTTCTTTCTCTAACATCCTGACTTCCTCCAAAAAATAGAAAAATGACAAGATGAATCAAACATCTTCTCTAGCACAACTATGTACCGCTTCCAACAAAGACTCAAATTTCTAAAACAAAAAATAAATGACTAGAATCTCTCCATCTTCGGGAAAATCCACAAAGACGATCCAATTGGAATAAGAAATGTCCCAAATATACCAACAAATCATAACAGAAGGCATAATAGATGAAATCAACCAACAAGAAACCATTATCTCCCATAAGTTTGAGAAATGCCTAAAATAGGAATAAATCCTTTGGAAGCAAAAATCAAAGGTTCAAAGGCTCAAATAAGGGGAAAGAAACACTTACTTCATCCATATATCATTGATAAATCACCAACAAAGGAATCAGATCTATATTCTTAAATATACTACCAGGAAACAAATAAAGGATCAAGAAGCTATCACTCATGAACTACTTAATTATTTCCAATCTCTCTTCTCGAAACCAAACCCTAATAGGAGACGTGACATGAACAATATCACCATAAATATATCCAAGCTTGTGACTCAAGAATAAAATGAAATTCTTCGGGAAGCAATCATAATACATGATGTTGACCTAGTGGTCATGCATATGCCCGAAGGAAAATACTTCGTACCAGATGGCTTCATAGTGGAATTCTATCAGCATTGTTCACCCATCTTGAAATATGATATATCAAAGATTGTAGAGGATAATAGACACTCTTTCTCCATGCTCCCTACTCTTAATGCAAATTTCATCACCCTCATTCCTAAATATTCCGTCTTTAATCTTTTGGATAAGGGTTTAAATTTTTCCCTGGCCCCTAAAAAGATCCCAATAGAAGACATTATATGAGACATAGAGTTTGGTATTAAGGGCTTACCTGATAATATTAAGGACACTATAAGGCAAGATTGCGTCATTGTCCTTAGGAAGGCTAAGCCTCCTAAAAGTAACATTAGCAGGGATCAATTTGAGGCCCTCAAATCCTTAAACCACAATAAAAATATAGTGGTTCTAAAAGCCGATAAAGGAGGGGTTGTTGTCATCCTTGAAAAAAATGATTATCGACATAAGATGTTAGATCATCTCTGTGATAGTGGAAGCTTGAAGAAGCTCTCCAAGAATCCCCTGAAGAAGATATCAAGGGCCGTGGCTCTTGCCATCAAGTCTAGTAACTTTGTGGCTTCCATTAGCCATAAGCTAATTAAGAGTAGCCCATCACTCGAAGGATCTATGGGCTTCCAAAGATTCACAAAGAAGTGGCCCCCCTGAGACCCATTGTCAATACCATTGATGGTCCTACTTACCTTCTGGAAAAATTCCTTGCCTTAAAACTTAAACCCTTGGTTGGCCTCAGAGAGTCTTTTGTCAAAGACTCTTCATCCTTGGTCGAAGAGCTTAAGGGCATAAATCTTAACCCTGGGGACATGCTCGTTAGTTTTGATGTAGTATCCCCTTACACCTGCATTCCTATAAAAGAGGCGATCGATGTCATCAACTGCTTCATGAACCCTGATTCTGCTCATTTAGTGGATATTTGTCTCACTTAACTTTTTTCAGTTTTGAGGGTGATTTCTTTGAGTAGATCTGGGGTGTTTCCATGGGCTTCCCCATATCCCCGGTTGCTGTTAATCTTTTTATGGAAGATTTTGAATCCAAGGCTTTGGCCTCTAACTGACTCCTTCCCAATCTTTGGAAGAGATTTGTGGATGAAACGAATGTCATCTGGCCCCATGGCCAAGAAGAGTTGGATCTTTTCTTCAATCATCTCAACAATCAATCCTCCTCCATAAATTTCACTATGTAGCAGGAAGTTGCGATGTTCTCATTTCAAGGAATGATGACAGTTCGATCTCCCACTAAGTGTTTCGGAAAAAAACTCATAGTGAGCAGTATCTTCATGCGAGTTCCCATCATTTTCCCACTCAAAAGTTAGTTTCTCTGAACACGCTATCTACCTGGGCACTTAGGATCTCTGATGAAAAGAGAGTCGATAAAAAGAAGGCTCATCTCCTTAATTGTTTCGCCAATAATGGTTATAGTAGGCACCTCGGTGAGAAAGCTTTCCTCAAAGCCAACAAGAATTCATTGGTCAAGAAAGACCCTGAAGAGCAAGTCTCAGGGGTTCATCTCCCTTCATCCAAGGGACAACTCATAATGTTCCCTCTACCTTTAGACCACTTAACACCATACGTAACTGCCTTAGATTGGTAAAATACCCGATTGACCCCAAGGACATGAAAGGTGTCTATGTTATTCCTTGCTCCTGTGAGACCCCATATGTTGGTGAGACTAGTCGCTCTATTAACCAAAGGATTAATGAACACTCAGCCGACATAAAACATAGGAGAGCTCGGTCTTTTTCCCTGGCTGAACATGCGGAGAAGATGAAGCACCATGTATGTATTGAGGAAGCCCATGTTATCACCAAGGTGGCGCATCTCCATCACCGGAAATTTAGGGAAGCCACAGAAATCGAAAGAAGACAAGAAACCTCAATAGAGATGACATATGGAAAATTAGTAGTTGCTGGATCCCCTCCCTCTCCTCCTAGCCACCTCCCCATTTGTTCCCTCCCTCCCCCCATCCCTGACTCGGTTTCCTTGGATTTCCCCCCTCCTTGCCTTGTTTGATTGTTGTCCTTTTTCCTTCTCATCTCTCTATTCTCCTCCATCTATATATATCTATATATTATATATATATATATCTAATAATATATATAATATATAGATGATATATATATATAGATATATATAAATATACAATACATATACCATAATATATATAGAGAGAGAGAATCCTTTTATAAATGGTTTTTGTTTACTTTCTAGATAGGTAAGATTAATAGGGTTAGGTCCTGGAGTTTATTCTTTTAGAAACAATTTGCATAATAACTAAACTATTTTATAATATATTTATAATAAATTAGAAGGTGTTTTTACATACTTTTCCATACTATATTATGATGTATATTTATAATCATTTCACATATAAAAAATCATTTAATTAGGATCCTATTAGCAATTTTGAAGGTAGTAAAAAAAACTAACTTCCTTCATGATTTACTAACCATTTATTTATTTTTATTTATAATTGGACAACTAATTTATTAATTTTCAAAAATTTTGAATACAAAATTTACTTTTATTCAAATGCTCGTAATATATATAACAATAATTTTGGTAATAATCCTAACATTAATAACTTTTCCTCTCCCTCAGTCCAGTCAAGTTGGCCAGTCAAATTTAACCGTTTCTCAATCAAAATAGTTGCTTCCAAGTCAAATATAGTCGTCGGAAGATCTGCTCTCCCTATTTAACCTGTAGCCATGATTTGGTTCTTCAACTTGTCCTGACGATGAACCACACTCGTTGGTTTGAAATGCATTGACAAAAATATTATAATGGGATTTCTGCCGAAAAATATTCTCATTAAGTGAGTACACCCTCTGACTATCGCCCCATCACTCTTAGTAATGTAGTCTATAAAATAATTCCAAAGCCATTGCTAATAGACAAAAACCCTTTATCCCCTCCCTCATCTCCCATAAACATACAAGATATATTGAGGGATGTCAAATGTTGGAAAACATAATTCTAGCCCATGAAAATCTTCCTCCCCTCAAGTAGTCCAAAAGCCTTAGCATGCACCTTAAATTAGACGTGTTCAAAGCCTTTGATAAATTAAGCTAGCAGTGCATTTACCACATCCTCATAGCCTTTCGCTTTATTGAAATATGGATCTGTTAGATAATTCCTGACATCATTAAAGCCATCTTCTCCATACTAGTTGATGGCTCACCTTTAGCCCCCTTTACTCCCTCCGAAGGCATTAGACAAACTGATCCCATCTCCCCATATATGTTCCTCCTATGGTTGAAGGGTATAAAATGATCATCACTCTCCTCTTGCCTTCATTATGAAAAACTAAAATGACTGCCCCTCAATACACCCAATGATTCCTCCAATCATCAAGAATTTGTGGATGATAACCTCCTCACTAGGATACCCACAATAAAAAATACACCACTTTCAAGAAGATCATTGACTATTTCTTTGATGGTTTTGAAACATCAATAAATTTCATTAAGTATCAAACTTTCTTTCTGAACACACCTCTTTTCATTCAAACCCATATTTCAAGACTTCTTGGATTCCAAAAAATATCCCTTCTCACCAAATACTTGGGTGCCCTTCATACCTGCAACCCTTCAAGGCAAAAAAATTATGAAAGCCTTCTCCTAAAATTGTAAGCACACTTATCAAATTGTACCTTTCACTTTATCAAACTATCTAGTTAATTCACCCATTTAAAATATGCGCTTCAGTCTTTTCCATCCAACTTATCTCTTCCTCTGCTCCCCAAAAAATCATTCTCAACAAAACCCGAAATATCCAACGATGATTCTTGTGTGGAGGAGCCAAAGCTCAGAAAAAATGGGCTCTTATAGGCTAGGATAAGTACAGTCAACCAAAATTCAAAGGAGTATTGGGCATCAGGGATCTTGAAAACATTAGAAAATCCCTTAGTGCTAAAACTTTGTGGAGGTGGATAAAAACCCCAAAAATAATATGGTGTGAAATGTGGAGGAAAAAATATGTACCCAACACAATAGAATTGCAACTCATCAGACTCAAACACAACATAAAAGACTCACATACTTGGAATGTTGCTTGGGAGAAAAGAGACTTCATCAAAGATCACATCTTTTGTGAAGTAAAATATTGTTGAAGCACTCAATTCTAGGAGGATTGTTAGCAATAATGGTTGGAAAATATCCCAATATCTCCATCCTATCAAAGAAACTATTCAAACTAAATTTCTATTGATAGTTGCTAAATGTAGGCAAGGTTTCAATGTGGAAAAACTCTACATGGTGAACCTAGAAATAATGGGATAATATTCTTCAACCACATCCTCCTCGTAACTTACGAGATCTCCATTATCTCCTCCCTGACTATAAAATTCCTATTCGATATGGTGTTGATAATATTCCCTCATGACATCAACCACAAGGAAATTTTAACTTATTTGAATCTTGTATCCTCCTCTCCCCCTAACAATAATTAAAAGAGTAGCAAGTGGAAAAAACTTTGGCACCTAAAGCACTAGCCAAAAATCACTCTCTTTATATTTCTTCTAAATCATAAAAAAACACTAACATGGGATAAACTTCAACATCGAGGATTCATTGGCCCCTCAACTTTCCTTCTATGTCATTCCAGCATTGAAACTAGCAATGAACTTTTCAATACATTCTCCTACATCTCCACTATTTGGGATAAACTCATCATTCTATTTCGCCAAACCAACTGAGACACCAATTACATCCTTTGGTCTCTCAACTCATGGCCATTGATCCTTTTCTCCAATCCTCTTGTCATCCTCGCTTGGATCTAGATCCCATGATTCCTCCTTTGGAACACTTGGAAGGAACAAAATTGAAAAACGTTTAAAGGAAAATTCTTCCCCTTCTGTGACCTCTAGAAAACCATTATCCTCAATTTAAGAGAATCAATATTCTCACTACCCTAGGCTAAAGGAGATTGGGAATGAAACTATGTTGAATCTTGAATTCTCACTCTCATTGACCTTTCTCCCCCCTTCTCCAAAAATCCTCTTTTGTCTCCATGGTTCATCTCTCCAATCCATCCCATTGGTCTCCCCCCAAATGCTTCCTAAAGCTCAACTTTGGTCTTTCCTTAAAATGAAGTTGTAGATTTTCCATCTATGGATGATTTTTTTATAACATAGAGGACTAAATATTGTACATATTTGTTGAGGTTATTGGACATACTACAAACAATTTGGCTAAAGTATGGGCATTAGATCACGTGCTCCTCATTTCCAACCATGAAAACTATAGGAAACTAATCATTGAGGGAGATTCAATGAATATCAGTACCACATTCGGCTGAATCTAATGTGGATTTGATCTAATCAAAATTACCAAATGTTGGAGATTAGAGGCTGAAGTCTCACAATGCTAAACTTCCGACTCAAATCTCAGCCCCTCTCCTATACTACGTTAACCAATAAGGAAGTAAATTCGAAAACAAACTTTCCAATTATGTTTTATATCTATCAAATTCCTCTTTGGACACAAGATGGAAGCATCTTATTCCAGATTCTGTTTGCTTGCACTGAGAAACACAACCTATAGCAAATCTAGCTAATGAACATGTCAAGGAGTATGTTGTCAATTCTATGGTATTCACAAGTCAATATGTCAATAAAACTTTGTCAAGTGCCATAAATCATGCCATATGACACCCGTCAATTTCCAGCAACAACTCTATCATACCATCATCACAAGGCATTGACAGTAACCATGCTAGTGAGCACACCAGCAAAGGTCAATGTTCTAGGGAGGGAAAAACCATGAGTGCAACCCCCCCACCCATATTCCATCGATCTCCTACATCAAATCATACCCCTCGGTCACATT
>APFE031208145.1:0-28222 GCA_000404065.3 Pinus taeda
TCTCCACCAGCTCTCAGCACTCAGAACTCTCCCCTCCTAAATGAGTTTTTTAATACATTAAATAAAAATCTGCTAAGGAAAACAAATCGACCCCAAAAACCTCAGCGTTGTTTCAATTACAATTACAAAAATTAGAAAGGAGCGTTACATCTATCCTAAAATAATACAGCGTTCCTCTAAATCTGCTGATGATTTGGCTAGTTACGAGGCAAAACTGGTGCTCAGATCCCATAGAATCAGGGCTGAGGATTAAAATAGGCAAAATTCGTTCCTAAATCGCTGCTTATGACAGATGTCTCTGTGTATGTTTCGGGTCTTTACTTTTCACATTCATTTTCTGTTTGAAATCTTTAACAATTTCACATTTGTGCATATTGTGCCAGTTGTATTCATTGAATGCTCTTTATCTGCCTGCGCTGTCTAAAACGCTTCCATCTGCATTGCCACGATGATTCGATGATGATTTAGTGTCAGAAACAAATATGCGTTGCCTATTTTCATTTGTAGAAACGAAACCTGGAAATGATAGCAGCATATATCACAAACAAGAGGCTCGTTCACAGGCTTAGAAGGGTTCTCTGCCAAAGCACGTGACGCGCCCTTTCAAAATGTTTTCTGTTTGGAAGGTTTCCTTAAGAGAATCGGGACGGTGAGCAAAACCATGGCCTTTACCAGCAAAAACACGGACTCCTTCCTTCGCAGACCATATATGCAGACACCCGTCGGACAACCCATTTGAAAGCATTTGAATATATAGGTTCACCGTCTTCAATTTGAACAATTGTCTTCCTTGCTTGACATCCCATAATTTGATTGCTGAGTCAAACGATTTCATTATTTGTACACGGACCAGTGGGGCTCATAGATTTCCTTCGTGTGCTCTTTGAGATCATGTAGACACGTATGTTGCTTTCACACTCCATATCTTTGTTGTCAAGTGTCTGGATTCATCTGAAATTACAGCAAATTTGCGTTCACTTACCATCATAATCTTGTCTTTAGCATACTCATTGTCAGCCATGCTGACAGCTTTAGCACCAACCATTGCTTCTCTAAGAGCGGAAACATTCACCAAATTTACAAGAACAACACTTTAAAATCCTGGAGTTCCTCTCCCAATAATCATCAAATCTACATCATCTGCCTTTAAGACCTTTGACATGTGACATTCTAGGATCTTCCTGCGACCTTCAACGTCAAGGTTGGGTACTACAACATGACAATTAAAGCGACCAGGTCTAACCAGGGCCTTATCCAACGACCCAGGGAAATTAGTAGCAGCAATAACTATTATTCCTTCATTTTGCTTAAAAGCATCCAGCCCCACCAGTAGTTGATTTAGAGTTATTTTCATATATTGCTGATCTTTAGGATTGCAGCTTCCACCAATTTTGTCAATAAATATGATACAAGGTGACCGCTTCTTTTCAGCTGCAAAATGATCCCGTACCCTTCGTGCTCCAACACCCACAAAGATTTCTTTAAATTCACTTCCACTGCAAGAAAAGAAAGGAACTCCAGCTTCACCGGCAATGGCCCTAGCCAACATAGTTTTCCCTGTTCCAGGTTGCCCAACAAGCAAAACTCCTTTTGGCGAGTTGCCACCAAGTCTCGTAAATAGCTTTGGATATAGTAAATAATGAACAATTTCCTCTAATTCTGCCTTGGCCCTTCACATTGCTGAATTTAGTGTTTGACTCCATGCTTGGCTGCACCTCTTCATTTAGACCGAGATCTTTACTAATTCCCCGATCCTCAATAAGGGCTCCAACTCCGGAAATCTAAAGGATGCAAGCGCAATTGTTCGAAATGCACACCATAGTTTTCAAGAGTGGTTGCACAAGAAACTCCATATTATTAGAAGCAAACTTGAGGGCATTGTCCGTTATCAAAGTAAAACTCTTTAATAATGGCAGCAGAAAATCATATATATTTGCCAAGGCAGAAAGCAATTCTCGATTATCTTCATTGGAAACCCCTCGTGAGATGAAACATGAGGCAGCAGCAGGATATGCTTCCACAAAAGCATCCAGAGTAGCAACAGCATCATTTATGAAGTCCATAACCTCCAGTAAATCTTGATGAAGTTGTCCCACCATTGAAGTCAAGTTTCTTCCTGAGAAAGGCAGGGCCTCGAATGCATAACAACATCGATGGTGCATTGTCTCAGCTATGTGTAGAAACTGAGGGACTACCTCCTTTAACTCATTAATTAAATCTAGCTGTGATTTTAGGGCATTAATAACCAATGATCAGGCTAGCTTTTGCATTATCATGCCCATATATAGCACAAACATTCATCAATTTTGGCATGTCCAACAACCTTTTCCCCAGCAAGAGATGAGTGTGCTCCTTTGAGCTAAAGCTTTCACTTGCACAAGCTGCAAGATCTTGATTTGATGACATGCGATACAGGACCATGAAGACATGTTGGCTTAGCTCCTGATCTTCAACGAACAGCAGGGCATTCCCAGCGCTAACACAATCATTTAATTCAATAGCTGTGACAATGAAATTTATTCGGGATTTCCAGTGAGACTTTCTCCAAATAGCTTTTTGCCTCTGATTGCTGATGATGTTTTGAATTGTGCTTGTGCACGGATAGGAGCTTGAAGTCGCTGCTGCCTGTTGAAGAACTGTAGAGCTATAGAACATCATGACAACTTACATATTAATGATTTCTTCTTCAAAACAGGGTTTTGAAGAAGAATCAATCTCACATTTAACATACAAGACGGAGTCTAACATATATAATATGTGATTTGGTTTTATATTAATTTTTTATATTTTTTAAACTATATAATATGTGATTTTGTTAGCTTTTTACAAGCTTCTAAGTTGGTTGGTCAGAAAAAAAAAAAAAAAAACAACTTTTTCAAGTGATAAAAAATGGTTCTTAAAATATATTGATGTTTTATATTTGTAATAAGTGAAAAATGAAACATTGTGTGCCTCTAATGTTTTCTATATGAAATAAGTGAAAAATGAAGAACTGTGTGTCTCTAAAAGCCTTTAAAAATGATTTCAGAGTCTAACATATTAAGGAGCTGGCGGGTCAGCTTCTCAGTGAATGGTCTATGTTAAAATTTGTAGTGCTCTACTTCTCTTGTTTCTGTGAAGTGCCACTTCCCAAAATCTGGTCAAATACCTTCTTTAGACAATGTAAATGCAAACCTGTTACGCTCCTTGTAAACATGGCAGTAACTAAAATGATCAAAAGTATCTCTAATATGGAGAACTTCCTCCAAGAGAAGTCAAATTTTTTCATTGTGACGCCTTTGTGCCCCTTTTACATAGTTAATTACAAGAATGGATTCGCCAAAAATCTATATGGATCCACATCATTTTTCTTCTACAAAGAGTAAGTAATTTCAAAGTCACAAGTTCACCAAAATTGTTTGTGTCTATTCCAAAACCCATTTTTATAGAGAAAAAATGTGTCTCAAAACAGCAGAAGACAACACCCCCACCACATATATTTTCCTCACTTTGAGAGGCCCCATCAAAAAAGGCCCAAGGACGAATTTTTTCAATGTCATCAAGAGAGATAATTCGGCTTATGGGGATCTTATCCTTGAGAACGAGAAGGGAGTAGATTTCTAGACATTGAGCAACTGTTCTTTCAAGGGAAGAAGAAGAACTAAAAAAATAGTTTTATTACAACCTAACCAAACACCCCAACAAATTAACAACAGTAGAACCCTATACCTTCTCACATCTTGGTTATCAAACCATGAAAGCCAAGCTTCATTCATATTCATCCCTTGCCAAATGATGGTTAATCCTAATTGGGGGGCTTCGCAAGCTGTCCATATACATTTTGTCAACAAGAAATCAACAAATAGATGGTTCATAGTCTCCTCTGCTAATTTTCACATAGCACACCAACTATGGCCCTCTAGATGTCTTTTATGCATACTATCTTAGATCGATACCTTATTTTTTGAAAGGCGCCACATGAACAATCTTGATTTAGTAGGACAATTTAATTTCCAAAGATGTTTCCACCACCATGCCTATTTTCCTTGAAGTTTCTCTAAAATTTGATGAAGGTAGCTCACTTTTGGAGTATAATGTCCAAAGGGGGGCACTTCCCATTGAAGTTTTCCATCTCTTTCAATCAAGAAGAAGTGGGTTGAAAGTAAAGCTACAAGAAAATATTCCCAACATTCTATAGAAGCCACAAGGATATCTAGTTTCTCTGCTGAGAACTGACCTTATGCGCATATGGTGGTAAGGGGGCCCATTATTTGATTAAGAAAAATAAATTCGTTGGCATTTAGGAATGCCATTAGGTCCCTTGGAATTCAATAGGCTTCCCCACATCTAATCTAAGGGTCCATGCCAATTCTAACCTGGCCTCCATTGCCACTTCTCCAGGCCAAACCATCCTTAATGAGTTGAAAAGATGTTAACATAGCCTTGCAAATAACAGATACATTTGAATGCAACTTATTAGGGGTTCTAATCCAATCTTCAATATATAAAGGAAAAATATGTTTCATATGTACCATCGAAGTCCATAAACTATGAGTGGTTAGAAGCCTCCATCCAATATTAACGACTAGGGATTTGGTGAAGAGAATGATGTTCTTTAATCCACAACCTCCCTAAGACTTTGGAACACCTATCCTTTCCCATTTTACCCATAACATAACGCACTGATCATGGGATCCTTCCCATAGAAATCGTGGAGATAATTTGCGGATATTTTCCAAAATTCCTTTGGGAATCCAAGATAGGGACATCTGATACACAAGAATAGTTTTAAGAACAGATTTAATAAGCACAAGAAGATCTATTCTCGAAATCCACCTCAAGCACAACACATTTAACCTTTTTTCTAACTTTGCAATTAGCCAAATCCTAGTCTAATTTCATATAAGAATTTGGATTTGAATGGAAACCCAAGTATTTCAGGCCTTCATCACAGAGCGTTAGTGCAAAAGGAAAAATACCTTGAATGTAGTGAGCATCATCATCTCCTAATGAAAAGAATGAAAATTTCAATTTGGAAAAGTTTATTTGCATACTTGTTGCCTTCCCAAACATTTCCAAGGAGGCCTATAGAACACCTATGTCTTTGTTAGATTTTAAGCTTCTGTGGTAGTTTTTTGCAGTGGATCGTGAACCATTATAGAGGAAGAGGATGTCTTCAACAAAAAGTAGGTGTGTGATTGATATATTTCATCCATTGTTATACCTTTGAATTGACCCCTTTTTTTACTTCTCGTAGCTACTTTCTTAGACCCCCCACCAATAGGAAAAGAAGTGGAGAGAGTGAACAAGTTTTTCTAATACCTTGTTGCACATAAAATAAATGGGAAAGTTGCACCATTAATAAGGACCGGGAATGAAACTAACAAGACACATCCCATAACTCAAGTGATGAATGGCACTTCAGAACCCAAGTGGGTCACAAAGAGTCTTAAGTGGAGCCAACTTACACAATCATATACTTTGATGTTGGGTAGAACCTCTTGCGCAACTCCAATGGCCTCATGAATTTATCTACCCTATAAAAACCTAAATTGTTCTCGAGATGGTTTTGGATAAATAGGCTTGATCTTTCTAGCAATCACTTTGGCTATCACATTATATATGCATTTACATAGAGTGATAGGTTTGAAGTCATTGAAAGTGTGAGGATGTCCACCTTTGGAATTAGAGTAATGAAATTTGAGTTGAATAATGCCTGCACACGCCTCGAGGTTCTAAATTCCTCTACCCACTTAGAAAATATTCCTAATTAGGTCATAGATCCCTAGGAAAAACTCCATTAACCATTGATCTGAACTTAGATGCGCAATGTGTCTCTCAAGTGATGAAAGCATTCAACATCTTTTTCTAGATTGTGCCTTTGCACAAGAATGCTCACACCTTCTAGCAAGTCCCTTGGAGGTCAACATGCATCTATCACAACCTTTCAATGAATTTTTCTCATCATGGAACAAGAATTATCCATACTCGTTAAAAAGAAGGAAACAATAAAAATGTATTGGAATAGCCTTCCCTCCTTGTGTTGGCAACTATGCTTGGCTAGAAATGAACGATTTTTCAAAGGTCAACCTTCAAGTATTAGCAATGTATTAGCAAGGACATGGAGTCTGACAATAGATTTTTTATCATCAAACGGAGTAAAATCTATTGATACCAACCAAATCCAACAAGAGGAGCGAAATTGGATTGATTTTTCTCTGAGAAGGCACAAAAGACCATCCATCATCAAACCTATTTATAACAAACATAATTGGAAGATCAGATTAAAAAGTGAGGAATTCATCTTGTGGATGAAAAATCTAAATAGACCATGTCTTCTATTTGATGGTGTATCCAAGGCAAATCCGAGAAACGCCGAAGCTAGAGGCTTCCTATTTGACCCGGGTGGAATCAATCCAACTACTTATGAATGGGGTCTAGGGGAAATGTGAAATAATAGAGCAGAAGCTTATGGATTGCTATTAGGAATAATGATATTAAGACAAAGAAAGATGCAAAACCCAGTAATCCTGGGTGACTCGGTCATCATTATCCAAGCAATGGTTGAGATAAGTACTCCTACGAACAAGTCTCAGTGTCAATCATTAAAAGGATAAGGAAAAATTTAGTGAATATGGGAAAGGTCTCATTTAAACATATATTGAGAGAAAACAATGGAATAACAGACAATCATGCCAATCTTGCAGTAAATCGTTCTCTTGGAGGGTCACGAATGTCGAATGAGATTGCACAAATATCAATTCCATAAGTGCCTTAGCAGTCAAATAAAACCAATGTCTCGTCAGCCTTGGGAGTGGTGGTTGAAAAAAATCTCATCTATGCAATATTCTATGAACTCAAATCTCAAGAAAATCTTCATCGACATCCATCTCTGTCATATTTCGCTTCCCAAGCAACATGTGGATGCTCATGACTCCCGTGAACCTTCAAAGTTCACCTTCCCGATCCTCTCAGTCGCTCCTCTATTTAATCGACCTCTCTGATGACTTATCCACACCATTGGATGCAGTATTCTCCTCTCTGGCAGCGTAGTGTTCTCTCCTCACCATGTTATATAGTCTCTGCTTCTTCTAGTTGTTTTAAGTCCTTTCTTCTCTCTATGCTTCAGGCTTCCGAGCTATATTCTGCTCAGATCTAGGTTACCTTTTATTCTTAGTCATCTCTTCTTTGGCATTTATAAGATCAATTTGAACTTCTCATTTTCAGTCAAAGTCCTTCTGTGCGCTTTTTTGGTCTCTGTGCACATCTTCCCTCTTACGCGGTGCATTTCTTCTAGGGGTCATCTAATTTGTTGTTACTTAACTTCTTTCTCCTTCTTGGTGCTTGTCATTATAATCCTTGTTGTTGATTGTCATTTCCACTTGTTGTTGCATGTTCTTGTACTCCTTCTCTGGAGTGTTTGCACAATGCCCAGTTTAGTCATGGAAATGAACTCGTTGGACAAAGCATCACAGAACGACAAATATGTTTTATGCAGGGCTAATAAATTTATGATTGACCAGCTCAAAGAGACAATCAAGGATCACAGGATCCAATCAAAGTCCGAGGACTCTTTCCTCAAGAAGTAATTGAATGATCAGCACACAGAAATGGCTACCCTCAAAGATAAATGCAAGCACATGGAGGAATCTGTCAATTACCTACAGGGACTAATCTTCAAACAAACGGGAGAAAAATCCAATTATCAAAGTAGCAGGATTTTCTCTTAGCAGGAGCCTTCAGTTAATAAGTATTAGAAGATTCAAGAACAAGTCTTCCTTCAGTTCTATGTCATAGTTTCCAAAAGTTATATATGCAATGTAAATGCAAATATATGTTAAATCAGTTTGTTCAGATATATAAGAAAAAAGTATTAGGAAATCCAACAAGCAATGGAGGTGAGGAATGGAATTCAGGGACTGTACTCCCTTTCCTTTCTTTTATTGAAAGTCTACCTCCAGAAAGATTTTTTGTAATAGGAGCTAGCTCCTTCTCGTTTTTTTTTTAAGATAAAATATCAGTAACTGATCTTGTTAAAAAAAAAAAAATGAACATAATCATAAAATGAATAAAATTATTTAAAATTGGGTCACTAATTTTTCTATTAATAATAATTAATAGAGTATAAGTAAATAAAAAATAATTTTGATATAATAAAATGAGATTATACCAAGCTTTAAAAAAACATTTTATGGAAAAAAAAAAAAAGTGTAAAAAGTTATAATAACGGTATAATAGACTTTTATTAGTTTCCAAATCTATGTGCCACTTTGAAATAGAAATAAACCAAGCATAAAATTTATATATTAATTATTAAAAATTAAATCAACGTTATTTTGATATTTCAAAAATAAAATTATAAACTACACCTTAATAGACATGACATTTAAATAAGGTTTAATTATTTATATTAAAAAATCACATATTAAAATTTAAAACTTTAATATTAAAAAAAAATAACAAATTGAAATGGCTGGATGGTTAATCAAATATGGTTCTAAAGGCTTCGGGTTAGAAATCTAATTTGTTGGTGAGATGTACTTTGGAATCTACCACAAAATTTTGTCAAGTTGGTGGAACTACACCTTCGAAATGAATTGAGAGACTCGCGACAACTTTTTGTGATTCGTCTTTGGAATGGGACAAATTATGTCCCGCGCCTTTTTTAAATTTTCCATAAGCTTAATCCATCGACACAATTTTACAAAACAAATGATAATTGAACATATCTAATCCGTACATTACTATTATCCATTTTTTTTTCAATGGTTGAAATCATGTATGGAATATGTATTACTTAAGATTGAACCACAAGATTTGTAGGGACTAAAACATCTCACTTAATCATTATACCATATCTTCAAGATTTAACATAACCTATTTTCAGGTCTATTAGTATAATTCGTTACTCATTTTCTTTTTTCTTTTTTCAATGAAAGAAATCATGCTTTGAACATGTATTACTCAAGATTGGACCATAAGACTTGTAAGGACCAAAGATTTCCACCCAACCATTAAACCACATCTATTAGTATAACTCATTACTCATTTTCTTTTTTCTTTTTTCAATGAAAGAAATCATGCCTTGAACATGTATTACTCAAGATTGGACCAAACGACTTGTAAGGACCAAAGATTCCCACCCAACCATTAAACCACATCTTCAGGACTTAGCATAACCCATCTTCATGTCCATTAGTATAACCCATCTTTTTTTTTCAATGTAAGAAATCATGTCTAGAACATGTACTTCTCAAGATTGGACCACAAGACTTGTAGGGACCAAAGCTTCTCACCCAACCATTAGATCACATCCTTAGGACTTAACACCCATCTTCTTTTTTTTTCAAGAGAAAAAATCATTCCTAGAACGTGTAGTACTCAAGATTGGACCACAAAACTTGTAGGGACCAAAGATTCCCACCCAACCATTAGACCCATCTTCTTCTTCTTTTTTCAATGGAAGAAATCATGATTGGAACATGTACTACTCAAGATTGGACCACAAGACTTGTAGGGACCAAAGCTTCCCACCCAACCATTAGACCACATCCTCAAGACTTAGCATAACCTATCTTCACGTCCATTAGTATAACCCAACTTCTTCTTTTTTCAATGGAAGAAATCATGCCTGGAACATGTACTAGAACCACAAAACTTGTAAAAACTAAAACTTCCCACCCAACTATAACATAAACCCTTCACCATTGATTTTGACTTATTGGTACTGCTAAGTCTATTAATACTGTTTCCACGTTGTTTTAATTTTTCTAGCAAGATTCTCTACCAAACGGCGTCTGAATAAACTTAATCCATCCTAACACCATGTCCCAAAACAAATGGTAGTTGACCACATCTAATCCGTCCATTATAATAACACATCTTCACCACTGATTTTATCTGGTTGGCACCCCTACGTGCATTAATAGTGGCAACACTTTCCATTGTTGTTGTTACAACAAAATCGCAGAGACCATTATAGTGCTAGACGCTAAACTCGACAGAAAATTGGACATACTACTAAACTGCCTTTTCCCATATCCAACCTCATAGAGAAACAATTGGGACAACCAAGTAGTCAAACACATTTAAGGTAAGTTGATTATCCCATTGTCTCCTCTCTAGCTTTTTAAATATTGATAACGATACTCTATGTAAATATAATTGTGTATATACCTAAGTTTGAAATAATCTTTGAGGCAAGGCATCAAACATTTGGTTTATAAAAAACAAATTATAATAACTCAAAGACAATAAAATGGTGTATTTATTTTGCACTTGTAAACAATGGGTATAATTTAATAAAATCATTTCTTAAAAAAAAAGAGTTAATCCAAAACTCAATTATGTGATCTAAAAATGAGTACAATCATTTTTAAAAAGTTAATCTAAAACTTAATTATGTGATCTAAAAATTATTGTAATTTTAAACAAGTTCATCATTCAACAATATTTGTAAAAACATTAATAATTACTCAACCAATTATTATTTGTAAAAACATTAACTTAGAATTAACCAATTAGTATTCATAAAAATATTAACTCGGACTCAACTAATTAAGCAAACTTTCACAACTATCTACCAGTAGAATAATGTGTTCCAAAGCAAATGTAATACAACATAACTTGAGTTTTAATGATAAATTGTGATTTTAAAATGGAGACTCGATGTCTCTAATGGTTATTTTAGATTAGTGGTCCTTGCTCATTGCCTTGTGTTTTTTTTATGTCAGCTCCAACTAGCTTACGGAAACCATTGTACAAATCTAATAATAGTTGTGCATTTTTGGCTTTGCCAACTGTGTGGTTACCTCCAATAGTTTCTATATTTTTTTGTTCTTTTGCAATTTAGTTGAACTTTGCATTCACAAGAGAGAAATATAAAGTGTATTTTTTGTCTAAGAAGCTTCAAAGAGAGCATATGTAATGTAATTGTAATGATAGAGCGAGTTGCTAGAACATAATTGCTCTCTCATTAGCTAATAGATGCTATGGACATTGATGCTAAGCACTTGCAGAGAATTTGGTTTATAGCCACGTATATTTTGATAACATCCTTTGGTTAATGAAAATTTTGTGCCGATTTACAATTTAGGCACCTTTAAAAGGCTAGACCCAGGTATAAATTTAAGGAGCACTACTACCTATCAAGTAAATTTTTTAATCGCAGGTTTCGATGTGGTTTCAATTTAAAATTGTCTTTCATATAACATTTGTATTTTTTGTCCCCGGATGCGGGTGCTTACGTGGCATGAATGGCGGGTGGCGAGTCACATGGGCAGCTGTCAGCCCGGACAAGCCACCACAAACCAACACGCCAAGCCATTAAATGCGCAGGTGAACTCAGGCGTTGTGAAAAACCGTTTGGCTCCAGAGAAATTTATGGGGACAGGGACATTCCTGGGGAAGGCAACCTGGGTTAAGGCGCCATTCAATGCGCGACCTGGACAGAGGATTATGGCAATCCATAAGAGCACTGTATTCCCGCATAGCTCACAGAGACCTGAGCAGATTCTGAAGGCAACAGAGCACACTCTGGTCAGGTGCAGGATTTTACCAAGGATTCAGGTGAGCGATTGCAGAATGTCTGAGCGGCTAAGGATGAGCAGTCGCAGAGGAGGTTCGAGGGGCAGAGGAGGTTCGAGGGGCCGTCCTGCTACTCAGAGGCCCGCCACTTCACCCGCTTCCTCTGTTGACATTCCTCCGGACCAAGGTAGCAGTCCGCGCAGAACAATTGGCCAGCAAATTGGACAAGGAAGGGGAGAACCCATGGATTGTGGGCACTTAGAACATCCCGCGGTTAAATACCGCATACCCTGCACTCTGGAGAACAACACGCTGATTGTGTCAATCACTATTGAACACTGTAGCGACCTCCGAAGGCCACGGGACAGTTTGACAGTGCCCAGGGTGGATTTAAGGCCACCCACTCAAGCTGAAGAAGCTGGAACTTCGACGGTGTTGCCTGCCCAAGGAGGAATGCGCCCAGCTGAGGCGGAAGACAAGAAGGTCAAGGGGTTAACGATGGAGGACGAGCCTCACCTGACAGATGAGGAATAACACAGCAGCCTCTCCGTCCTCTTGGCCAGGAATGCAGCTCTCAGTCCATCTTCTCTCTATTTCATTCTATGTGTTTGAATGTCAGTGCGTCAAGGTTCAGTCTACGTGTCGATGTCAGTCTACGTGTCGATGTCAGTCTACGTGTCGATTATGCCAAGTAAAGGGGTCCTTAGTGTCAAGTTATCTGTCCGCTGTGTTGGCTCAAAAGCCTATTGTGTCGATTATATGTTGGTTCAGTAGGTTGGAAGGAACTGGTTCTTTTGCCAGATGTACTGATGGATAGTCATGGGAAATTCTCTACGGAGAAACAAGGCTTCAGCCTTTTTGTAAATGTAGATGTAAATTTTCGTTTTTTGTAATATAAATTAGCTCAGTCTTACAGAGAAAAAAAAAACATTTGTATTTTTTGTTTATTCATCATTTTAATATCATGTATTTTATGTGTTTTTGTTATTTTGTTTTGTGAATATAAAATGATTTTTTTGTTAATAAGTTTTTTGTTCATCATGTTTTGTAATATTTGGGAAATATCAAACATATTCTATCATGTTCATTCTTATTGTAAAACCAATAATTTGGTGCAATTACGTATATTCACAATTTATGCAATTCCAAATATTTTACAAATCATGTTGAACCATTCTAAGAAATTTCAAGTAACTAGGTCAAACTCCTTATCTATAATGTATTTTGAAGAGGAATAATCCATCTCAACTTTCAACATGATAATTTGGATTAAAAAAAGACCTTATAAATAATAAAACAAGTTTGAACAAGTTTCTAAATAGGAATTTGGGAGGATTATAACATTTCAAGAAATAATAATATACAACACATCCATTTTTAACCAATTTATAATATTTTGACAAGTAAGAGGGATGGATGCCTGCCTACAACCTAACACTTGAAAATGCCCAAACCTGGTAGCACTAAAATTCAAGAATGAATTTATTGAACCCATCAATTATACCCTTGGTAACCACGTAGTTGAAATTTCTACATCCAACCAAAAAATAAATCCATTATCTAATCAAATTAATAAATAAACTCATTTTATAAAAATCAAGATCTACCATGAATGTACCAATGCGTAAAAAAACTACATAAATACTCTCAAAATGAAACATAAAATTGTTATTTCTCTCCAACAAGCAAGAAAAGTAATTTATATTACTTATATTAGACAAATAACAACTCCCTAAATTTTATTACTCTATCCCCATAGTTTAGTGTTTTATATAGTGTAACAATGGCCCATAGGTGTGGGCATATCATGTGAGTCTCAACCTTTAAGGTTTAGGGTTTAGTGTTCATACTTTAGGATTAAGTGTGCAAAGTGAAAGATTGCATGATGTGAGTGGAGATGGAGAAAATACTCACACATTCAAAGACACACTATGAGTGAGTCTATTATTATCTTTGAGTTTAACATTATGGGAGCATTTTGTGCTTATCTTGGAGTCTTAGTATCATGGGTACTCCATAGTGTGATGCTTATTGAAATGTACTTGGTCCCTTAGCGTTGGAGTAAGGGGATATGAGGTATCTATACCTAACCTCCAAGGTTAATTTATGGAGATGGAACCTAATCAAAATTGATATTTTATTAATCACTTTAAAGCTATTTTTTGAGACCACCATTTTCTTCCCCTCATCAAGAGCTTTGGAACAATGTAAATTTCATCTAAATTTGGGCTTTGGACACCAATTTATGCCCATTTGAATGTATATTATCCAAGTGCCACATTAACATCCATACCATTGTCATGTGGCAATCCTTTTTTCCATATAACATAATTGTAGAATGCCACATAAGCTAGTATGTGGTTGACAGGTGGCAACATTTTTCCATCTCATTTCACCATGTCAACACCTAACATGCAAGCATGCCACAACATGATATACCATGTCAACATGCCACATAAAGATAGTAATATCAAGAGGAAATTCTAATAGCAAAGTCCCAAGCTTCCAATAATTGGCACCTGATACCACAACAATCAATAAGACGATAAGGCATAGTCATTAGACCCAAAAACAAGTTTCTTACAATTAACAATCTTTTTGGGGTATATTATTATTGGGAGGGAAAACCCAACATAGAGATCTCATTCTCTTGATACCTAGTCATTAAAAATCTAATCTCCAAAAGAGAAATAATTGATGGGAAACTCTCATGCAATCATCGAACTTGTCAAGTTCTATCACTATTAGGGATTTTGACACAATGTGGCCCCGTAGTAAATGATATGTCAAAGCACTATATCCAATAGGATGATACTTGATAGGTCATACCCAATGGACGAATGGAAGAATTTCCCATTAGTTAGTAGGTAATTTGGGAATAGTTAGTATTGGGAGATCCATGAAGTTAGATTGATGAATTAACAACAATCGAGGATTGATAACTTGATAAATTGATAGTTAATAGCCCAAATTCCTAAAATTCAATTTAGCTAGCTCTTGGTAATGGCTCCTATAGGGCCATGTGACCAGGGGATGAGGCTAAATACTTCCACCCTCAAATATTTGAAACTTCAATCCCTGAAAATTTCCAAGGAAAAATAGGGTTCCAAAAGAGAGTTCCATAGCCTTTCTTGAGCATTGATAATGACCCTCATGGTGAAAATATCTGTCCATAAGGCTTTTTAAGATACATAAGTCTTTAAAAGCCTACAATGGCATCCAAACCACTAGCCACAACCATGCTACTTCTTAAAGAAGGCCAGAGATAACCCATGGAAAAACCACTACTTCACCTAATTGAGTGAATTTTTTCTCACTACTTTAGTACTATAACTTCGCATTTCAAGCTCCAAAAATTACAAACAAAGAGGCTCAAATAATGGCTTAACTTCAGAGGAACAAAGTCCCCATAAGTAGAGAATAACCTTTAAGTCTTCTCATCAAGACAAGGATACAATCACATTTTTTTTATCCCAAAATTGGCTTTGGAAAGGCCATTCACACTAACAAAGTACATGAAGAGCCTTTATTTCAAATCAATAATGCATCATACTTCAAAATCGCACATATAATATTCATCATAAGAAGCATTCCTCAAGGAAGCCCTTTATATATGGAATTCATTCACAATAGAAATAACAACTAGTAATCAAGAACAATGTATATTGATCCATCTCATAAATACAACATACTTAGTAAACTATCACAACAACTTTCAACTCATCATCACAAACATACATAAAAATTCAACAAAACACGAATCATAAAATGCTAAACAATAATTTCATTTCATTAGTAGGAAAAGGGATACAATTGTATGTTTCACTTAAGTTTGTTAAAAATTGAAGAAGGGAGAGTCAATCTCCACCCAACCATAGCTCAACTACACTACAATCTTTCTTACAGCTAGCCACGCTATAGCTAGATCTAATGCGTTAAGGGAAAGTTGTTCTTAGGGATTTAAAGAGTTCAAAATTAGGGTAGAGGTCATGAAGGCTACTCTTCTTCACTTACAAGAGTCAATAATTTTCTCTTTAGTTGTTGATTTAGGGGCTAATATCACCATAAATTATGGCCATCATGGGCTTGCACAAGGAAAAATGGATCCCTTCACATACTTAATAGTCCCTTGGTGCTTTTCCTTTTTCTTAGTGCTTTATGTGCTTTAATAAAACAACCACTTAAAATTTCCTCTTGGCTCTCTAACTCAAGTTGAGGACTTCCTCACTAATATCCTTAGCTAATTTAGTTAAAATCACAAATTGCACATGGGCCTATTATGACCCAATGGGTTCTTAGTAACCCCTTTTTAGAGTCACACTCATAGCCTCAGGTGTGGCTTAATTGTTCTCATGAATTCCATTGGGTTACTGGACCATATTCTCTAGTTCACGTAGACTTCGCCCTTGATCTGAATTTAAACAGGAATGCAACAAATTACAGATAAAACCATAAATATAAAGATGCATTATAAATAACACTTCATTTCATTAATATCAGATACTGAAATATGCATACAAACATAATGGAAATAAGACTAGCTTAAATGATGGTACCTTATCTTTGAGAAGAGATGGGGTGGCTACATGCCTCTAAACTATGTTATAATGAGGCTTGAGGGCCTATTTATTATTGAGAAACACTAGAAAACCCCAAACATCCAAAAAACTAACCCTAGGAGATGAAATGCCAAACTATGGGCCCCTTTGGGCTAAATTGGTACATCAAATTCCAGGGGTCGTAACTTTGGCATACGATCTTCGTTTGACACACACGATACCTCTTTAGAAAGATCTATCCAAGGACTAAAAATATTGACAACGAATATCAAGATGAAAACTGATACTCACCACCATTGATTTTCCAAAAAAACATTGTTTAGGGCCTCAAAATGGCTCCAAAAGTTCAAGACCCAAAAAACTGCCAAAAATAGTAAGTTGTGCTACAATTAAGGAAACTGAAAAATTGAAACAAACAATGGTGGGGGTCCAAGTGGAATAGGTGGGTGGCCACCAATATCTAGTTGGATCATTCCTCCCCACTTAGGAAGCAATGGTCCCCATTGCATTGAGTTCCTTCATGAGATGAGGAAATTTCTACTGAACTTGGTCCCTGGTGAGCCACTTGCCCTAGTGAAAGAGTTGGCCTACTTTGACAACTTGATATAGTTGGATCCTTTGTTGTCAGCTATTCTTCATCTCTATGTCCATGATCTAATCAGTTGTGGCTTGTTCCATGCAGTTTGGATTTAACTATGTAGGTGTGAGATGTTTTGCAATTTTTGATGTGTCCAGTAATGGTGGGAAGTATGATCGAAGGTAGTCCACATTGACATTGGAACAGGCCAAGGAATGGGGGAATGCTGAGAGATCAAATGAATTGTCTCCCATAGAATTGTTAATGGTGTAAGGACCATATGAAAGTGGTCTGAGTTTTCGATAGGATTCGATAAGGCATTCCTTCTACAAATGCAACCAGACTTTGTCGCCCACCTAAAACTTGTGTGGCACCCGATGTTGATCATGTCGCTACTGTTACTTGGCATTTGATTTCTCCAAAATGTCATGGACCTACTGCGTATGTGTTGGATGCGTTTAATAAATTTGGCTTCTTTGCCTCAGACAATACATGTGTGGATTTAGTCTGCATAGTCGCATGAGGCAAGGAAACACCAATCAAACACAATGGTTGAAATCTGAGACCCACTTGAAAGAAACTGCAACCAGTCAAGATATCAAGATCTATTTTATAACTGTGTTGCACATTTGGAAGACTCTCATCCCAGGTTCAAGGATGCTTGGAGTTGTACATGCGGAGTATGTGCACTATCATCCTATTGACGACCTACGTATGGCCATCAGTTTGAGGATGGAAGGCAGTCGATTTTTTGAGCGTGGTGTCCAATCATGTCCAGATGCTTGACTAGAATGTGCTCAGGAACCTGCTATCCTGATATTATATAACGGTCTGCAGGATCCCAAAAAGTACCCATGCTCGTTCAAATAGTAGTTTGGCAGTGTCCTTTGCTGTGATACTCTTCTTGCAGGCCGCCAATATAGCCATCTTAGATAATCTGTCCATGACCACAAATACACATTTGTTACCATGCTTGGTAGAAGGGAATCCCAACATATATTCCATGTAGATGGATTCCCACAACTGGGTGGGAGTAGGCAGGGGAGTGTACAGGCCTTTCTTCTTGATGATTGGCTTGGCAATGGCACAGGCAGTGCAAGATCTGATATATTTCTCAACATCCTGTTGGAGTTTGGGCCAATAAAATTACTTTTGTAATACAACCACAATTTTTTCCACACCAAAGTGTCTTACTACCTAACTGTATTGTTCCTCCCAAATCAGCTTGGCACGCTCACTTGAAGGAACACAAATGTGGCCCAAGTAGCATAATAATGCGTCCTGGAGGTGGAAATTAGGAGATTTATTTCCATCTACTAGCATCTGGTATGTGGAGGCAAAATCTGGATCATTTTTGTAAAGGTGCAGCTATACAAAGGTCTCATGACCACATGATTTGAGAACAATAGTCAGTGTTGCAACTGGGGGCCAGCTGAGGCAGTAAGAAACATGATTGGTGCTTCCCTTTTTGTATTTAATGTTCAAGTGGAATTGTTGCAGATATGTAGACCATTTCTGATGGCGATTGTTCTGTAACTTCCCCTTTGTCTATATAAATTGAAGAGGTCAGTGATTAGTGTGGATGACGTCTCCTTCCCCAGAATGTAGTGCTTCCACTCTTAACAAGCCTGCACGATGGAATACATCTCTTTATCATAGGTTGGGTACTTCTGAATTGTATCAGAAAGTGTCTCACTGTGATAGGCCACTAGATGCTCGTATTGGGTGAGGACTGCACCAATAGCATAGTATGAGGCGTTTGTCTCAATTTTGAATGGTTTTTCCAGGTTTGGTAGTGTGAGTACCAGTGTAGAGAAGAGGCGGTGCTTCAACTCAACAAATGCCTTCTGTTGGGACTTAGACAAGGAGAACTTTGTTTTCACCCCACCCTTAGTAATATGACTCAATGGCCAAGTGATATGGGAGAATCCCAACACGAACCTCAAACATAAATTTGCAAGGCCCAAAAAGCTATGAAGCTCTGTTAGAGTGGTCAAGGCTAGCCAATCCCAAATGACTTGGATCTTGGTCGAGTCCACATACACGCCATGCTCATCTATGATGTAACCAAAGTATTGGACTTAGCTCATGCTAAAGGTGCATTTCTCTAAGTTGGCACACAGTTTTTGCTACCGAAGGGTTTGAAGGACCTGTTGAATATGTTGTAAGTGTTTTCCCAACTCTTGTTGAAGATGAGGATGTCATTAAGATAAACTACCATGAATGAGTTGGTGAAGGGCGATAAGGTGTCATCCATTAGCCTCATAAAAGTGGCTAACCAATCTTTCAAAAATGCCTTCCTTGGATTTAAAGGCGATCTTCCATACATTCGTGGGCTTGATTGGAACCTAGTGATAACTAGACTTCAGTTTGATCTTGCTGAAATACTTAGCCCCCTTGAGTTGGTCCAACAGGTCATCAATCCATGGGATTGGATACCTGTTCCTGACAATGATTTTGTTTAGTGCTCTATAATCGATGCAGAGCCTACAATTCCCATCCTTCTTCTGTACAAGTATAATCAGGCTCCCACAAGGTGAGGAACTTGGTCGGATGTGCCCTTTTTGCATAAAATCTTGGATTTTCCGCTTGATCTTTTCGTTTTCTAGAATGGAGCGGCGATCTATCGGCCCATTGGGTAGCAGTGCTCCGAGAGTCAGATCGATTGGATGCTTGACCTGACAATGCAAGGGTATCCCTGTGGGTGAGGAGAAGATGTCCTTGTATTTTTCCACGATTGCATCCACTTGCTTTTGCTACTTGGAGGAACCCCTACCGAGGGCCATGGATGTGGCTATGACGTTCCCCTTACTTTGAGAGAAAATAAAAAAGAAAACAAATTTCCCAGTCTGGGATATGACCATACTGCATTTCTTAGCAGAGATCAAAGAGATGGCGGTAGGTGGGGCTAACTCTGATATCTTGTATAACTTAGTACCCAAAGAAATAATAACAGAGCGAGGTCTAGACTCATATACAACATGTCGCTTCCATAAGTATGGTTGACCTAATAATACATCACACACTTCAAGAGGAGAAACATCACATAATACCTCATCCGTGAAGGTCTTGATGCTATAGGGAAAGCGACATTGTTGGCTAATGGGAGATCATGTCCTTGGTGAAGCCACCTGATGGTGTACGGTTGTGGATGTGTTGTAGTCGGTAGGATTAGTTGCTTCATGACCTTTGCTGAAATGATGTTCTTTTGGCTCCCAATGTTGATAATGAACTATAGCAGAGAACCCTTCATCCACATCTGTGAGTGAAATAGGCATTCCCCCTCTTTTGGATCTTCACGCTCGATCTTCTAGATCTTGGTGGTTGCCACAGTGGTGTTGGGCTCTATTTCAATGATCTTCTTCCCTTTGTCATTCCCCTTATCAGGTTCTGAATCAGAGTCAGAACATGCATCAGACTCAGAAGCCTTCAGCTCGGCCACCAACGACTACTTGGCTCGACACTCATTTGTGTTGTGAGTGGAGCTCTTATGAAATTCACACCACTTTCCCATGTCCTTCTTTGTCTTCATAGTGTTTTTCTTTGCTTGCGGCTTCGACGGGTTATCCTAGGTCGCCCCGCCTTGGCTCTGCCCTTTGCTTTATGGTTTGGGGGCGCCTTTCCCTTGCTTCGAATTCGCAAATCCAAAGTCTCGCTTTTTCTATTTAAACTTTTGCTTGATCTTGAAAGCGTATCGGTACGTTGTGCCGAGCGAGGAGATGCACATGAAATCCATCTCATCTTAGATGTACCTGTGTAGGCAGTCACGGTACTTGAGTACCAAATGTTTCTCAGAATATTTGATACCCAACTTTATGCGAAGGGTATGGAAAACATTTGTAAAGTTCGGCATGTCTTGGTCCCTTCCCTGTCGCAGTGTGGTCCACTTTATGTATTTATCCTCATAGCTCCCGATAGGATAATACTGCTCCTTAATGGCGTCTCATAACAAATCCCAAGTGGGCGCGACCGAAAATAGAGAGGTCATACTTTCATCCTTCTTCTCATAGTAGGTTTCCCACCAATCCTTGATGTGGGGGGGGGGCTTTAAGCAAAGCAAAAGTAATCTTTTCCTGACTAGAAAAATCATGAACATAAAAATATCCTTCTAGCAGATTTAACCATTTATCTACAATGTTCGCATCTATATGACCCTCAAATATGGGAATGTCAAAGTTAAATTGTACCTTAAAGGGTGTGGCGCTTCTACAGTAGCCACTGGAAGTAAATGTGTTGCCCTTAGGTAGCCGCTAAAGGATCTAGGCAAAGTTGTCCATCATCGTGTTCCTCTATCGCTCAAGGACTTCTTCGAGCAATATTTTGAAAGGATCTCTTGCCCCCTCATCTTTCTTTTCTTCCGCCATGGGAGGCCATTGAGCATGATAATTTGGGATCCTTGCTTGAGCTAAGTGGTTAATTAGAAGTCTCCTATATGGATAAGTAGCCCATGAGCTTAGAGAAGTTCAATACCACCTCCCCATTCTTCTCATAATTAGTGATAAATGGGTAGTTCAACTACCAAATCAAGAAAACGAGAACATTAATTTAGGAAAGATAAGAAACTTCCCAAATCCACATTACAAAGAAGCTTATTTCTCTTTAGTTTCGGTAATATATTAAATTAAATTGAATATTTACATCAAACTAAAGTCCATTAAAATATCCATGTTGATGATCTCAACATTATCAATCTTAATTACAATTACAAAACTTGGGGATTAGAAAAAAAATGTTATAATCCATTCTCGCTTAATAAAAGACTAACATAAATATTTTACCATTTGTAAAAATGATTTTATAAAATAAGCAAATACTTGACCATTATTAAACATTTCAAATTTTAAAGAAATAAAACTAAAAAAATTACCCTCAAATTTTCAATCTCAAAAAATTTATATTTTACCGAAGGAAAACAAGATTTTTATCAAATATTTGATGAAATCTAATAATAAATTTTAATTTTCGAATTTAATTAAAATATTAATTAAATATATAAAAAAATAATATTTAATTCATATATGAATAATATTATTCTAGTCAAATACCTCTCAACAGAGTTTCCAAAAAACAAAATCACACACTGGAAGACATATCTAACTTATAATAGTGTTTTTTAGTCAATGTATCATCTCACCTATTAAAACCACCTTAAAGAGACCTCTAGGTGGAATAGGCGGGTGGCCACCAATATCCACCTAGATCATTCTTCCCCCCTTAGGAAGCAATGGCCCCCATTGCATGGAGAGCCTCCATGAGGTAAGGAAATTTTTGTTGAACCTGGTCCCTGGTGAACCACTTGCCTTGGTGAAGGAGTTGGCCTACTTTGACAACTTGGAATAACTGTATCCTCTATTGGCTAGTGTTCTTGATCTATGTTTCCATGAAAATATCAATTGTGGCCTATTCCATGTAGTATGGGTTGAGCTCTGTTGCTGTGAGTTGTTTTGCAATGTTAGATGTGTCCAACAATTATGGAAAGTATGGCCGAAGACAATCTACATTGAACACTAGGTGCAGACCAAGGAATGGTGGGATGCTGAGCTCTAAGGGGTTGTCACTGACGGCCTTGGTGATGATGTATGGCCTATATCGGAGTGTGTGAAGCTTGCGGTGGGGTCCAACAAGGTGCTCCTTCTGAAAATGTAGCCAAACTTTGTTGCCCACTTAAAACTTGTGCGACACTCAATGTTGAGCATGGCGCTGCTTGTACTTAGCATTGGCCCTATCCAATATATCAATGACCTATTGGCGGATGTGTTGAATGCGCTCAATGAATTTCTTAACCCTTTCAGCGTCAGACTAAATGTGAGCCGAATCTCCTTGAGTGGCTGCAAATGGTATGGCCACATCAATGGGGCATAATGGTTGAAATCCCAGCCCTACCTGAAAGGCATTGTGTACTGTTGAGCTGTGGAGAGCTCTGTTGTAGCTGTGTTGGACATAGGGGAGACTTTCATCCCATGTGCGTGGATGCTTCGAGTTGTACATGTGCAAAATGTGTATGATCATCCTATTGACAACCTCTGTTTGGCCATCAGTTTGGGGATGGAAAGTCGTGGACTTAGTAAGTTTTGTATCCAGCATCGACGAGAGACTTGACCAAAATGCACTCAGGAATCTGTTGTCCCAATCTGAGACAATGGACTGTGGGATCCCAAAGTGTACCCACACTCGCTTAAAGAAAAGCTTAGCAATGGCCTCTGTTGTGATACTCTTCTTGCAGACCACCATGATGGCCATCTTAGAGAATCTGTTGACAACCACGAAAACTCAATCGTTGTCATGCTTAGTAGAAGGAAGGCCCAGCATGTAATCCATCGAGATAGATTCCCAAGGCCGGCTAGGAGTAGGTAGAGGAGTATACAAGCCTTACTTCTTGATGTTTGGTTTGGAAATTGTGCAGGCGATGCAGGATCTAATGTACTTCCCAACATCCTGATGAAGTTTTGGCCAATAAAAACACTTCTACAATACCACCATTTTTTTCTCTACTCCGAAATGTCCAACGGCCCAACTATAGTGTGCCTCCAAAATCATCTTGGCATGCTCACTTGAAGGAACACAAATTTGTACCAAGTGGCATAACAGTGCATCCTGAAGGTGAATCAGGAGTGTCTAGTATATGCTGTCGAATTCTGGATCACCCTTGTAAAGATGCGGCCACCCCGATGTCCTGTGCCCACACGAGTTGCGCATAGTAATCAATGCCATGACTAGTGGTCAGCTAAGGCAATCAACGACGTTGTTAGTGTTGCCCTTCTTAGACTTAACGCTCAAATGGAATTGTTGCAGATAGGTGGACCATTTCTGATGGCGATTTTTCTGCAACTTCCCTTTTGTTTGTATGAACTATAGAGGTTGGTGGTGTGTGAGGATGACCATTTCCTTCCCCAAAATGTAATGCTTCCATTGATGGCAGGCTTGCACAATGGAATATATTTATTTTTCATAAGTGGGGTACTTTCATACTGTGTCTGAAAGTGTCTCACTGTGGTAAGCAACTAGATTCCCATGTTGAGTAAGAACCACATCAATAACATAGTCTAAGGCATCTATGTCAATCTCAAATGGTTGTTGCTCTGGTAATGTGAGAACTGGTGCAGAACATAGGCGATTCTTTAACTCGAAGAACGCTTTTTGTTGAGTTTCCGACCAAAAAAAATTGCTTTCGCTCTGCCCTTGGTGACCTGACTTAAAGGCCAAGTGATATGAGAGAACCCCAACATGAACCTATGGTAGAAATTGGCAAGACCCAGAAAGATGCGGAGCTCTGTTAGAGTGGTTGGGGCTGGCCAATATTGAATGACTTATATCTTGAATGGGTCATTATCTACACCATGCTCATCAATGATGTATCCTAGATATTGAACCTGGGTCAGGCCAAAGGTGCATTTCTCCAAATTAGCACACAACTTGTGTTGTCTCAGGGTTTTAAGGACTTGTCGAATATGGTCGAGGTGCTCTTCCCAACTCTGGTTTAAGATCAAGATGTCATCTAAATACACCACCACGGATGCATTGGTGAAGGGTCACAAGATGTCGTCCATCAATCTCATGAAGGTTGCGGGGGTGTTCGTCAATCTGAACGGCATTACCAACCATTCGAAAATACCCTCCTTGGATTTGAAGGTAGTCTTCCACACATCAGAGGATTCAATAGGCACCTGGTGATAACCTGACTTCAATTCAATCTTACTAAAATATTTTTCCCCTTTGAGCTAGTCTAAAAGGTCATCAATTTACGGGATTGGGTACCTATTCCGAACAGTGATCTTGCTCAGCACTTGATAGTCAATATAGAACCTCCAGGTCCCATCATTCTTCTGTACCAATACAATCGGGCTCCCACAAGGTGATGAGCTTGGCCTGATGTGCCCTTTCTCCAATAGTTCCTGAATTTTCCTCTTGATCACATCGTTCTCCAAAACATAGCGTCGATAGATTGGTCCATTGGGCAGTGACGCACCTGGGTTCAAATCGATGGAGTGCTTGACCTGATAGTTCTGAGGTACCCCTGTGGGTGAGGCAAAAATATCCCCGTACTCCTCGATGACCTTGTCCATATGTTGTTGATGTGAAGAGGAGCCCTTCCT
The DNA here is from genome assembly GCA_000404065.3 of Pinus taeda. Classification (NCBI taxonomy): domain Eukaryota; kingdom Viridiplantae; phylum Streptophyta; class Pinopsida; order Pinales; family Pinaceae; genus Pinus; species Pinus taeda. The sequence goes on from APFE031208145.1 coordinate 24,735, forward strand.
GGAAGTCGTGGCCACAACCTTCTTCTTTCCCTGGGGGCAAATCATAAGGAAAAAAAAATTCCTAGTCTTGAAAATGATCTTTTTGCATTGCTTTGTAGTGATCAAAGAGATGGCAGTAGGCGGGGCTACCTCCAATATCATGTACAACTTATTAGCCAAAGTAATAATCACAGAGTGAGGTCTAGACTCATATACAACATGTTGTTTCCACAAGTATGGTTTTCCTAACAACACATCACAAACTTCAAGAGGAGCAATGTCACATAGTACCTCATCTGTGAAGGGCTTGATGCTGTAGGGAAGGCAACACTTCTGGCTGACACGAAGATCTTGTCCTTGGTGAAGCCACCCGATGGTGTATGACTATGGATGTGTTGTAGTCTTTAGGCCTAGCCGCTTCACGACCTCTGCTGGAATGAGTTTCTTTTGGCTCCCACTGTTGACAATGAACTGTAGTGGAGAACCCTTCACCCACATCTGTGAGTGGAAGAGGCGTTCCCCCCCCTCTAGATCTTCAGGCTCAATCTTCTGGATCTTGGTGGTAGCCACAGTGGCACTGGGCTCAACATCAATGATCTGCTTCCCCTTGTCAATTCCCTTATCGGGTTCTGATTCAGAGTTGGAACCTACATTTGATTCAGAAGCCTTCAGCTCGGCCACCAGTGACTGCTTGGAACAACACTCACTTGTATTGTGAGTGGAGGTCTTATGGAACTCACACCATTTTTCGTGTCCTTCTTCATCTTCGTTGTGTTGTTATTTGCTTGTGGCTTTGGCAGGTAGTCCTGGGTAGCCCCGCCTTGGCTTGGTCCTTTGTTCTGTGGTTTAGGGGTGCCTTTTCCTTTCTTTGGATTTGCAAATCCAAAGTCCCGCTTCTTTTGTTTATGTTCAGCAGGACAGGAGAGACAGAGCCATCAGATTCAGGTTGAAGAGAAATGCGAGAACGAGATAGACCAAGCACACCAGAGACCGTCCACTTGTCAGGGGCTCAATTACCCAGAGGGCTCAAGCCCAAAAGAGGGGATTGCACAAAGTTCTTAGCCGAGTTTGGCAGCAGAGGAGGGTCAGATGGATGACAGCCAAGACAAAGCAAAAGAACCAGAACCGAACCAGGGAATTCAAGTTGGTTGGAACACAAGGTTGGCTCCAAGTTAGACAACGAAGAGCGAGCGACTTGAAGGGTAAGACCAGAGGAGACAACCACTTCATTAGAATCCACCAACAAAGCTTGATGCGCAGGAGGGTAGCCCGTACCAGAATGTTCATGAACCCACAACAAGTTGATGGATGTTTTCCTTTCTTCGATGTTCTCATTTCGAAAAATGATGACAGTTCTTTCTCCCATCAAGTGTTTAGGAAGAAAACTCATACTCAGCAATATCTTCATGCAAGCTCCCATCATTTCCATACTCAAAAGTTGGGTGTTCTCAACATGCTAGCGACTTGTGCGCTGAGAATCTCCGATGATAAGAACCTTGAGAAGGAGAAAGACCATCTCCTTAATGTTTTTGTTAATAATGGTTACAGTAGGCACCAAGGTCTGAAAGCTTTCCTTAAAGCCAACCAAGATCCCAAAGTTAAGAAAGACCCTAAGGATCGGATCTTAGGGGTCCATATCCTGTTCATCCAAGGGACCACCGATAAGATTGCGAGAATCCTTAGGATGCATAATGTGCCCTCTTCATTTAGACCCCTTAACACCATTTGTAGCTCTCTTAGATCGGTTAAAGACCCCATCGACCCCAAGGACATGAAAGGTGTCTATGTTATTACTTGTTCTTGTGGGACCCCCTATGTTGGTGAGAGTGAGTTCTCTATTAATCAAAGGATTCGAGAACACTTAACCGACATAAAACATAGGAGGACCCAGTCTTCTTCCCTGGTAGAACACGCAGATAAAACTAAGCATCACGTATGCATTGAGGAGGCCCGTGTTATTGCCAAGATTGCCCCTTTTCATCACCGAAAGTTTAGGGAGGCCATAGAAATTGAAAAAAGGCCGAGCAATCTCAGCAGGGATGACAGCTAGAAGATTAGCAAATGTTGGATCCTTGCCCTTTCTTCCTAGCAGCACCCATCATCGCACCCCATCTTGCCCCTGCCTTGTGCGTTGTTCCTTTGTTGTGATATTCTCTTGGCATCTAGACCATGTGTTGTCCTTTTTCCTTCTCTGCTCTTTGATTTAATAATAATTTTCAATTAATTAATTCTTTCTTGTTCTCTTATTAGCATAAGATATTTATTTATATAGGTGGTAAAAAGCTTTTTAAGACTTAATTAATTAGCATAGTGAATTAATTAATATAATATTTTTTACCATAATAAAGGAATTTTAAAGAATGATGCCAATTATCTCATTTGAACTTTAACGATTGACATGAATCAAAAGTTCCCTTCTTCTTTCTCAGCAGTTCCTTAATAACTTTAAAATAAAGTTTAATAAGAAAGTGCCCCGTTTCGATTCTGTTAGGTCTTTTACTTTATTTTTAAGTAATTTTTCTAACTAACTGGGTAGGTTAGACTTTAATAATCAATTTTAAGTTTTTAGTATTTCATTTAATAATATTAATTTGTGTTAAATTAAGCCTTAGGTAATTGTTGGTATAGTGTAATAATTAATTTAATAAGTTTCACCTTGATGAAGAAATTTAAAGAATGATGATCCCATTATAAATTTAACATAAATTGAATAAGAATTCTTGAGCAAATAACCTTAAAATAATTTTAATATAACTAACTAAGTAGGTCAGCACTTAACAAACAAATTTAATTTATTTAATAATATTTGTTGGTATTTATGCTATATAACTTTAATAATAATAATAAATCTATTATTAGTTTAAATATAAACAGTTAAATTTAATTTAATATAATATAATTTAACAAAACTAACTTTTGAATTAATTGAATTTCCCTATCCCTCGGTCCAGTACAGTTTCCCGGTCAAATATAGCCGTTTCCTAGTCACATATAGTCGTTTCCTGGTTAAAGATAGTTGTTGGATGATCTGCACTTTGTATTTAAACTACTGCCATGGTCTGGTTCTTCAACTTGTCTTGACGATGAACCACACTTGTTGGTGGTTCGAAACGCGTCAACAAAATGAAATAAGATGATTGTTTTACCGAAAAATCTTCTCTATAAATTTGTTTTATGGTTTTGACGACTTTTAAAATTAGGGTCGCTCATTAGCGGGCTGACCCACCTGCTTCAGGCAAGCTTGAACCCCGTCGGCCTTTGTACATGTATTTGTTATATTGAATGGTGGGTTGGGCGGGTCGGCCGGTGGGTGGCTCACCCACCACATAATATTTAACTATATGTCGTTGGGGGTTGTGGGGGTGGTAGCCTGCCACACCATTTTAATATTTTTTTAAAATAATAATTAAAATCTCGGTGGCAGTTTTTAAGGGTAACTAGACAAATTAAAGAGGTGAGAAATTCACCATTCTCGTGGGTAGATTTCATGCATCAAGAAATTCCAAATT
>APFE031208145.1:64659-76208 GCA_000404065.3 Pinus taeda
CTAAGAAGCAGTCCATTGTAGCATTATCTACAGCAGAGGCTGAATATGTGGCAGCTACAGCAGCAGCATGTCAAGCAGTTTGGATGAGAGGGATGTTGAGAAGCTTAGGCCAAGAGCAGGCAAAAGCGACAACGATCTTTTGTGACAATAGCTCAGCTATTGCATTGTCGAAGAATTCAGTGTTTCATAAGAGAATGAAACACATTGATACAAGGTTTCACTACATCAGAGAATTAGTGAACAATGGAGAAATCGTCCTAGAACATTGCAGGACACAAAAACAGGTTGCAGACATCTTGACAAAGCCACTGGATCAGAAAAGCTTCGAATTTTTGAGGAAGTGTCTGGGTATGACCGAATGCCCAGCAAGTGAAATTAAAGGGGAGTGTTAAAATTATAATTTCACCGTGCGCGCGGTCAGCAGTCAACGCACGGAGAAAACCACTCAGGGCAAACCTAAACCGCCAGTATCATATCGCACCGCTTTTGGCTTAAGGAGGTTTCCGTACGATGCTGGTCCGATACTGACAAACTGACACCCATGATGCTGGCATGACATCAGCACCTGACACTTTTCGGAAGGTATTTTTCACCGAACTCACCCCTTCCGATATCGTTCTCATCCGTCTGATGATCTCCAGTTTTTACCGCCGTTGATCTACCAAGTTGCACGATGGCTTAAAGAGCAGTCAGAAAAGTCTTCGGATACGCAACCTCCGCCGTGGGATTAAAGGCAAGTTTGTCCACCGTTTGATCTCCAGGAAAGTACTGTTGTTTAACCTGCCACAAGTGCATACGGGCCTATCGAATTTAATTAACCATGGAGCTGCCCACACCTTATGATTAATTCAATGTCATATGTTTGGTAGGGGTTTTAATATTTCTTACGGGAAAGTTAAAATAGCGTATGGGCGTAAGTTTTTTTTAATATATGTTTTTTTTAATATAGCGTTGACCCCATTTTTTGTCATGTGAAAACAAAAACGCACGGGATTAAAATTTAATTGTAATATGTAATTTGCATATGAAAAAAGACAGGGTGGTTCGCAGCACCATGGGAATGAAGGTGTGTAATAACACACGGTAAAAAGAAACCAGGGGTCTGTAGAAAATCAGTTGCTTATATTCGCAGCAGCGAACAGATGAGAACCAGAGAGCACACTCTCCTGTGTGTGAATATTTGTGGTTTATAATGAAAAAGGGATTTTATGCAGTAGGGTAAAGTTTTTGATTTGTAATGTAAAAAAAATTGCACAGCAGTGCAGAAGAAGGAAGAAAAGAAGTAAATGAAAACCAGTGGATTGTTTTGATGAAATCCATGAGTCGTTTCACACAGGTGAAAAGGTAAATCTGTAACTCTCTGTAAGTTTTGTTTTTCACACAGCAGTGAATGTAAATGAAATATTTACACACAGTGGTGTAAAATTTCATAGGAGGTAGAGTAACTTTTGTGTAAATGTTTTGGTGAATCCCTTTGAGTAAAAGAGGATGAATATGTCTCAGTCATTTTGTTTTAATGAATAGAAATCCTTTTTATGGTGGTGAAATACTCTGTCCTATGTAATTATTTTTAAAAGACTTCTTTGTGTAAAAGATCTTGGAGCAAAGGAAACAGAGCATAGTCTCTGTGTTTTATATTGTATGGTTTTGGTATTTTCCCATCTCAAACAGAAGCAAAAATACCCAACAAAAAAGGATGTTGCCAATGTTCAGATGAAGTGGGTCACTTCATCCATTATTTCCCGTTGAATCACCTTCACCTTACCAGAAGAAGGGAGTTCAGCAGTTCTATGCCAAGCGTATTTTTTCTTTGGAGGGAGGACGACTAAAACGAAGCATGGAATTGCCTAGGGTGAACAGGGTCTGCTCACCCCAAGCTCTATAGTAAGTGCACTATATCGACCTGCAAATTCTTGTAGCTGTTGTTGCATGTGAATTTCCCCCCTTTGGGTCCTTTCCTGATATAAGCCGCTCCCCTACTAACTTTAACTTGTTGTTGTGGCATTTTGGAAAAAAATGGTTGTTTCCAATATAGTGTCCATGTCAAATAGCAAAGCCTCCAAAGCTAATCTCACAATATTCTAAGAGAATAGACAATTCTAAATAGGGACTTCCCTCATTAGACCATCACCCATGTACTATTGCCCATACTACTCTAGAGACAAACTCGAACCAGTGTTAATGCAGGCAAACCTAGAATAAAGTTTGTTCATCCCCCTACGAATTCACTACCAGAGTATACCCAATTCCTTAGAGACTTGGGCTTTGACCCAACTAGACAACCCAAAGACCCAATAGAAATTATCCACATAGAGGGCTCCCATCTAGTCCCCTTGCCAACCCAATAAGACAAACCACTACACTTACCTGAACATAAAAAAAGGTAACATAATAAGAATTGGGTTCCCTCACCACATGATGGAGAGATCATCCTTGCTTGATAGCAGGAGATAAGGATACAAGTACTAAGCCAAATGGACTTACTCCCCCCTTCAATCACAAATAGAAATAAACAAATTTCTTTGATAGGAAACAAATTCAGACCCAAATTGAAGTAGTTAAATAGGATGGGAGCATAAGGAACATAATGGTTATAGACATGGGAACTACTGACACCACACACAATCAACCCCACCGAATTTAGCATAGTAGACACTAAAATCAAAACCCTTTCACCCTAGGATCCCAATCAAGCCAACTTCTTACATAAAAGTCTCGTAGCACCATATATTTTCCAATGAGCCCCAAAACAACCCTGCTCTCCCAATAACAAATAATAACAAAGATAAAGATGAAGCGAAAGAATATACCTAGTAGTCCCACAGAAGAATATCAACTTTCCATGCAACAATCATGCACCCATCACTTTCTTGTTCCATGGTGTTGTAAGGAGACCATAGCGCTACCTATCACCTAGTTGAACCCAACATTTTTGCAAAAGGGGGTTGGGGGGTAACTTTCTATAGCAAGAGAGTAGAAAAGCCTCAATAATCCCCACAAATTGGTAATCTTGTTGAACGTTGGGATAAAAGTTTCTCCAGAGGTCCAAGACACTAAGTATATTGTAAACCAACAATTCCCTAATCTCTTCAGCCAGCTTCCACAAACACTACATGTCCGAGATTGTAGATAACAAAATGGCCATGTCTCAAAGACTTTCACCCCTCTTTGCTCACACTTTCAAATACTTCTCTTCTCCACTAACATGGAGAAGTTGATTTTATTTCTTAATCAATTAAATCTACCATATATCTCTCTTTTCACCTCCTATTATAAGTTAAAATGAAAATTTTCCATAATCCCCTTTACTACTCCACACGAGGGCACTGATTCTGAATGCCATACACATCTCGCACAAATAGCTCCATACTTGCATTAATCCACACATCGCCCAAGTACCAAGTCTGAGGTTACTCTTCATTACAATCCTGTGGGGCTGAGGTCATGTTTCCACACATGTTTGCCATGTCGGGTGGCAGTGTTTTGATCCTCCCCTCTATCAAGCTTGTCACCCCATCTCACAGGATCATCTACTATTATTGATATAATATTATTGATTAATATTTTAATGATTGTAATAATAATTTACACATATTGCTTGTAAATTATTAATGGTATTATAATATTTATAAATCAAAATAATTTTGATAATAAATTCCATTCAAAATTATTATATATATATATAATTATATATATAATATATATATATATATATATTATATAATATATATATATATATATATATATATATATATATAATATATTATATATAGAGAGAGAAAAGAGAGAGAGAGAGAGAGAGAGAGAGAGAGAGAGAGAGAGAGAGTCTTAATAAGATAACAAAACAAGAACTAATCTTCAAGTTAAAAGTCATGTGGGAAGTACTAACTTTTAAAGATTAAGTTAACACTGCATCATCAATGGTTGTGGCTTATCTCTTGAAAATATTGCAAAACTCTTTAGCACCTCCAGTTACACAAGTTTATCTTAAGTGTGATTTTTCTTCTGCAACATCAAATTTAAATAAATAAAGCCCCATGAAGGAAAACTTATGCAAATAGCAGATACATATTTATATATGACAAGTATAAGGCCCACCTATATCTTTCACTTTTGGAATGCTTTAAGATGCCCAATTTTCCATTATTCACCAACAATGGGTGCAAATCGTAGATATTCAAATAGAAAAAATATCAAACATATTGCACTAAATAGAAGGAGAGTGTAGTAGATCAAAGGTGGGAAATAATGATGCAACATCTCATCAAACATCCACCAATCAATTGATTGTGGATGCTTCATATGGATGATAGGTGGTGTGGTGTAATACCCTATAAATAAAGGATAGATGGAAATGTTTCATAGGGAATTGTCAAATTATGAAATTTGGGAGAAGAATTGCCCCTTTATAAATGAAGAAGTCTACACATTCTACTTTATAAGCATTTTCTAGTAATCATCACTAGAATCTGATCAAGTAGTGCTTGGTAAAATTGCAATTTCCATTGCTTAAGTTGCATTTTTTTAATGTAATAAGGGATTTAATACCCTGGAAAAACCTTTTCGTGCCCAACTTGTACAATCTCAATAACTCATAATTGCAAAACCAAAAATCTTCTAAATTTCTAGCTAGATTTTGGGTAAAAGTGGTCTGGAAAAAGTACCCATCAAAAATTCAAAAAGTAGAATGTTTAGTTCTACTTTAGAAATTCCAAGATGGTGTAAGTAGCATACCCTCAACATGGAAAAGGGAGTCCCAAAGTGAATCCAAATGGTTACATTTATCAAAGATAAGAGGTTAACTTTTTGGGTGCTCCATGAATAATCGATAGAGGCTCGAGCCAATATCAAAATTAGGAATGAATTTAGGGTCATTGATACATTTTAACGTTATTTTTATAGGTTAACAATACAACTCAATGAGAAACAAAAATGATTAGATTAGATGAGATCAATACGTCACAATGCAATAAAATCAAAGAAGAAAATATCCTCGAGTGCATGCATGGTGATTAATGCTCATTGTTATATACCATCATCCTTGGGCTTACTTTCTTATTCCTCGCTAGTGAAACCATAACCCTTCTTATGTTCTCTCCACAGCCACTTTGGACCTTTATATTACATTTTGAAATAATATTTACATATCTTGAGTGCACCATGGAAGGCACTAACACATGGTACATAGAAAACATGTTTAGCACAATTAGATGCTTAACACTCACTAGTTATGCATTGTCCTCATGCTATACACTAGGAATTGACATGAGACACTTACAAGACTGACACGTGGGTTCTATTATCACAAAATCAGCCCCTGATAGGTTGCTAATGAGGAAGACTTTGAGTAACTATTTCAAACCAAACTTTTGGCTGAGGCTTAGCCTCCTCAACTCAAGAGGGCTCTCTCACTGGGTTAAAGATTTCAATTTAAGGATTAGATGGCTAAATATATGGAAAAAACAAATGAAAATGTATAAATGGTTGAAATACCAATCAACAAACATCCATTGGGCTATGGAGTCTGAGCATGTTTTAGTAACAATAGAAATATCAGCTTAACATGGAAGTTAGGGCATAAAGAGCCTTAATATATCAGCAAAACAAAGTCTTAATGCAAGGAACACAGTTCATAAACACATGAAGGAAGTTAGAGCATTATCATGAATTCTAAGTAACATGTGTTCATACCACTGCAAGTAGGTATATGGAAAAGGCCATGAGACAATCAAACATTAAAACTTTCTCTGAATCCTGAGTAGTGAAGCCAAAATCTCTGTATTAACATAAAACACACAGTCTCTTACAATAACACAGTATGCTTGTTTCTTTTGAAAATTGCCAACCATGAGGCATTCCACCTCTTGTCCTTTATAGATTTTTCATTACAATCTTGGATTCCCTGATCCAACATGAGGGGAATTCGAATTCCTATCTTGACACGTATTCATTCCTAAAACAAACTATTAATTACAAGAAGTAGTTATCTAACAATCCTAGAGTCCTAATACAATTAGGAGTACAAATCCTTATTATGATAGTAAAAACTTAAACTAGGAAATAAATTTGATTCTTGACAGCTGCTCCTCCTTAACTTTGACCTTGGTGATTTCCATAACCCTCTCACTAGCCTTCAATAACTTCTTCTTCATTTGCCCTGAAAACTAGGAAACCGTCCCCTGTAGTGCAGTCTTGGTCTTCAATGATGTTCCTCGAATCTCTTGTTGACCAAACTAGCCCCTTTAATCATATAACACATATTGAATTAACCATAGAACCCTGCTCTTACACTTGTGCCAAAGCAAAACTCCTTGAAGTTGCCTTAAGAAAGACAAACTAGATGAGCTACGAAATGAACTGTTATTTTTGTAGCGCAAGGCTTAGTTCTTGCATATATCTTTCATTCCTTGAGTTTTTATTTACTTAGGTTTTAAACATTCTCAAATGATCTCCTTACATTTCTGAAACAACATCCTTATCAAAAATATCTGCTTCATCCCTTTGAAGATTAACCAAAAAGAACAAAACTACACCTACAGCAGTTTCGTAGCACGCTACGAAACTATTGTGCATGTCACCTACAACAGTTTCGTAGCATGCTACAAAACTGCTGTGTGAATCAATTTACACAATATTTTTCAAAAAAATTTCTTTCTGAGAATACTGCACAACTATTTCCTTATGTAAATATGCCACATATACTTGAGATCACCCATCTATGAAACTACTTCAAAAAGTAATATTTTTGTTTCAACCAAAATTGTACTAGGGTTTCATCACTTACTGCCCTGTTTATTTGTGCTGAGGCTGATTTCCAGGCTTCCTCAGCTGAATTTTAAGGTCTTCAATTCATCTTTTCATTACCCTGATATTAGTTCTAAGTCTGTCATTGATCATTATGATATACCTTGATTCCTTGATTGCAAGGACAATCCAGGAGAAATATTGAGCATCTCTGCCAATTACTTCAGTTTTTGGAACTTTTCCATCTTCCCATATGGCCTTTACCCTTTTGAAATTGGCTTTTTCAATTGTATGTTTCCTTGCCCTTTTCTTAAGTTGAGCAATCTCAAGATTGGCAAGCTTCAATTTCTTCTTGACTTCCTCAAAGTTATTTTCTTCTTCTTGAGTATCAACTGCTCTGTTTTTGTCATCTTCATGCATGAGTGATGGTTGCACTATTGGAACTACAGGCTCTTCACAGAATCTTGATATCTCCCCTGTCTCACTCACCTCCGGCTCTACCTCCTGTAACCTTTTGGACTGCCTAGTCATAGGCCTTCTGGGCTTAAAAAAAAATTCTGAAACCTGATCATTAAACTGTAACTTTTTGGAGGATTTCATCTTTTTTGACTTGCTCTCACCTAATTAAATGAAGTCTGCTTGGACCAGAGGGGACTCCTGATGCAGGCAAAACCCGCAGTAAACCAGGATCTTCAAACCATGCATATGAGAATGCATTAAGGTAGCTCACGCATCACCATTGCAATTAAAATCACCATTAAAATCGTTAACACATGCATATATAACAATATATGGTTAAAATAATATAACTGCCCTACGAACCTCAGCAATCCTCTATGCCCACAGTGTTTCAAAATACTATATCTCTAGAAACCAATCCTGTCATCCCTTGGTCTTGCAAAATTCTGGTTATACAATGCGTATTCTGTCCTCAGCGCAAACAGAGTATTCCTTCAGGATCCTTCAATCAGCAATTAAACACCAATAGAAACTTTAAAATCCGCGACCACGCATACACACATACGCAGGAAACGATTTAATTATCCATGCCAATGGTTAAGAACACACAGCGTTCTTACCCTCTCCACGCATACAAATGGAATATAGCTTTGCCCACAGGCATCTGTTTTCATGCAATTGGTTAAGGAACACACGCCCCTTTTCTTTCCACGCAGCCACACTATGGAATATAGCTCCGCACTTATAATTTTAAATGGCCATTACACGTATAGGAGAGCCCTCTCTCTCCTGCGCAAACAAATATATAAAATTCCACGCATATGCAGCGTTTAACAATTGATAATTTTTACTGAGATTTACACCGGTTGCCGCCAACTATAATACACAGATAAGTATACATATCATATGAAATTTAATTAAAACCCATGTTAAAACTGTGGAGATTCTTCAATTCTTCAGCGATTTCAAGTACCCATTCACAACATAAAATTTCATTTCATTACATGAGAGAGTTCATAAGAAAACTTCTGCCACCACGCCTCTCTGATCAGCTTGGTCGCCCAAGTCTTTTTTTATTTACATGGATAACCTTACCCATTACAAAAGCAAACTTTTTACATAGTAAATTTAGGCTTTTTACAACTTGTCTATCTGTGAAAAGATAGAAAGTTTTATTCATTACTTTTATGCTATTTTTAACTGAAAAAAGATAGCCTGTTTTATTTTCTACCCTATTCCTATTTTTAAACTAGAAAACATAGAAACTTCCGGCTTTTTCCTGTCTGAGTGGCATGCACCTGCATCAGACTCCCAAGGTTGAAAATGATCATGATCTCCTGATCATGCGTTTTAGTCCTTGTTCTTGTCTTCCAGGGTCCCACACTTTGTTCTGCAACCGTCCAAATGTTTTATTCCTTTGCTGTCGCTGCATTTCTGTTGTCATTTCCTCCATTTTCTTCTTCCTGCCAATCAGGTTCAAGTTCTGATTGAACTTGCTTGCTGCTATTTCTATTTTCCTCCATTTGGATTGTTTCATCATCAGCTGCCATATTTCTTCAATTTCTATGTCCAGCTTACTACTGTTGTTCCCAATTTCTGTTAATTCAGCTGCTACCATAGATGTTGTTGCCGCTGCCGCAATAGATGTTGCTACCTCCCAAGCTTCCTGTCCCTCTACAACATACTTTGGCTCATCACCTGTAAACACAATCAAATTGTTAGCATTAAAATCACAAGACCCACTGGTCTTACTTGTCGATTCAGTCACCAACTTTTCTCTCTGCAGCTTCAAGTCTTTTTCAGGACTCAAAAAATTTTCACTGGCTTTCTCCTCAGCTTCCTCTGGCAATATTTCAGTATGCTGATTTGTATTCACCATGAGACTGTCAGCTAGTCTCGCCTTCTTACCATCTTCTGCTTCATGACTGTCCTTCATGAAAACTTCCCTGTCTTGTTTCCTCAGCAAATTAACCTGTGCATGAGTTCTCTGTCTCTCTAGTTCTCTTCTCTGAAGATCTAGTTTCCTGTATAATTCAATAACTTCATTAGGAGTAGATTTTGGAAACTTCACATAACCTCTTATACCTTCAATGACTCTTGACCAATCTTCAGCTGGTCCTTCTTTCTCTGCATCAACATTCTGATTAGATTCCTTCTTTATGACAATATTAGCCAATTGTCTTTCACCTGCAAACATACACAAATTGTCAGATTTAAAACCATGTGACCCTTTTGTTGGCATTATGTTTCAAGTGTTGTCCTTGATGGCAACTCACTCAGAGGTTGGTACAGGTGCTCAGAGGTTGGTACAGGTGATGGCAACTTAATCAGAGGACAGATCTCAGTACAGCAGGACAAGAAAGATATATACACAGGTTTATCAAAGAGAATCCGCGTATACACGCAGGTTTGCTTCAGTAAAAGCGCGTATATGTGGAAAACCTATCTTTGGTCCATGGCGGTTATTCCTTGAAAGTTGTGCCTATGATTTTGGACCATGGCGTCTCGACGAACGTGTTGAACCCTAGTTTCGAAGTTGATGGTATTGGTTTGTTATGGTTTTGGACCATGGTATTGAGCAAGGCCTAAGGCTATATAAGGAGAAGATCATTAGGCCAAGAGAAGTTGAAGAGAGTGAGCATTGGGTGTCTGACGAAGTGAGAGGATCTGGTATTGCTGGTTGTCTGTTCGAGAAGTTTGGCAAGGGTCGGATCTGACAGCGGAGGCATAAGTAATCATTTCTAGATCTGTACGCGGGTTTCCTTTGGAGAAAGTGCGTATACACGCGGTTTCGGTAAAGTGCAGTAGCGTATGCATGATAAAGTTTGATATCTCAGGTTGCTGCTGATTCTGGTGGTTGTTACAGAGTTCTGGTCTCTGGTTTGGGTTCTGTGTTCTTAATGACAGGGTTTCAGTGATCCAGTATTGGGTTGTTTTATGAATTATGATGCAAGTTTAAGTTGATGATTGTATTGCAGTAATGTTTGTTTTGTACTCTTGGATCCAGTCTGAAAATTGATGAAACGTGGTCCCCTGAAGATTGTAGGGTCAGCACCTACGTACTAGTAAATGGATCAGCTAGTACAAGAGCTGAGGGGGTTGTAGCTCCCTTCCAGAAGTAGTTGGAAAACGAGAGAGGTTTGTAGCCCTCTGCAGGTTGTAGCCTGCATACTGGTAAAGGACTGCACCAGTATATTGTAGAAGAAGTTTCTCATTAAAGAAGAAAGAAACGAATTGCAGCAGGTGGTTTTCACCCACATTGGGTTTCCACCTTATATCATGGTGTTCATGTGTGTGGCTCTTGTGTGATGTCCTGTTCTGTTATACTGCACCTGTTTACTGTTAATATGCTTAATAATGTGCTGATGCATTTAATGAAGATTAAGCTAACTGAATTATAAGATCTCTTGGTATACGCTAGTTTCTTCAGACACAGTTGCGTGTATACACTGGTTCACTTAATTAAAGTAGCGTATATGAATCTGAGTATGAAATTGAAAAGTTTTATCTGATCTGATAATACTGATTCACCCCCCCCTCTCAGTATTATTTCCAACACAAATCAAGTGTATATGCAATGGGGTGATTTTTGTTATGAACTAGAGTGTTTTTTTATCTAATTCAAATGGAACCAACTTGATTGAATGTTGTTAGCATGCTCTAAAAAGTAGCAGAAATTTATTGTTCCTTGCTAAAAAGGAGATCCAACAATCTAGATTTGGGAATAAGAAGACTAATCCAATCAGCTCAATTATTACTATGAACTTCCAAAGCTTTTCCAAGGATGAAATAATGCTTGTGATCCTGCAAAATAACTTACATCAACCACTTAACTCAATTCTACAATAAGAAATCATTAATACTAAATGCAGAAATAGAAATAAATAAAAACAAGAGATGCATGTGAATAAGCAATGAAAAGGAGGAAAGAAAATGATGCAAAAGGGCTCTGAGGCTCCAGCGATGGCCAAGCCCAAGGAAAATCAGATACCTATGGAGGAGAACAAGATTCAGAAACTGAACATGACACCAATCTTCATTATTTTCATCAATAGAATTACATCCCTGCAAGAAAATACAACGGAGATGCAAAAATACAAGCTCTCTCCACAATAACACTAATGAAAATCTCCCTCTAGAGGCAAATTCGACTTGGTACTTATACAGAATGATTAGGAATCATTCCCCATGAATGGATGAAGCTTTCCCCACCAAAATCCCTTGATTAGTGGAACACATTCCTAGATTTTCTCAATCATTGGAGTTCCACAATTTGTGCCATAATTCCATAATATCTTGTTGATTTATTATTTATTATTGATCCTCCTATAGTAGGGAACAAGTCC
>APFE031208145.1:76259-95095 GCA_000404065.3 Pinus taeda
ATAATATCTTGTTGATTTATTATTTATTATTGATCCTCCTATAGTAGGGAACAAGTCCCTAAATTATATCCTCCTCCGAATCTTCATAATCTGCCCAATATTCTCATAATATTTCACAAAAATAAATAATATTAGGCACAAATATCCAATTATTCATAAACCTTCCTAATGAATATATTAAAGTTAAAAATAAATTATCTAATGTAGAAAGAGAGGTTTAATGTGCTGAAGGATGGCCATAGGGCTTAAATTATTGTTTAATTTAGAGGCATAGGCCTTAATTTATGTCTAATTTAGAGGCCCATCAATTTTCTCTAAAGAAATTAGAATAGAAGTATAATTCCCTAGTTAGGGAAGTTTCCTAGCATGTTTAGTCCATAAGGTATGCCCTTAAAATGGTGACAAATATACGTAGAAGAAGAGGGGTTGTGACCCTTAGAGCGAGGTTTGTCTCTGCAATATAGACCGCAGATATGGAATATGGTTTGCATAATTATGTGTGGAGATAGAGTATCCAAAAGAGGGTGGAACCTGAGAAAAATAATGAGTAAAATAAATGTGCCATATAAAGAATGGATTGACATGAATAGGAGTTGATTTTGGTGGGTTTCCCATAGAGTTTTCGGCAGAGATCTAAAGAAACCTATAAACAATTAGTTAATGGAATGTTAATGGTTGATTTGTGACCCTAGTTCAGTCATCTACAAATTTTTAGAAGGATGATAAGAGTAGTTCAGATTTGTTCATGGATTGGGCAACAAAGAAATTACCCCATTCCTCTAATGGTAACCTGAGGGGTCATGTATGTTATAGAGTGGTATCAGAGCATCCAAGTTCAAAATTGTGCTTGGATGGGCTTATGACAAGCGGGAATTCAGAGCCATCATTGGAATCTATCATGATCAAGAAACAGTAGAGACTCCCCAAGGGAGAGGGCCTCATATGATTTTTATAAAATTGGTAAAACAAATGTTTAGGTGTCAAAAGTTGGTTGCAAATTATTATGACATGCATGATTTATGCATTTATATTATGCTCTATTTATGTAACATGGTTGAGAATATGATTGTTTTAGTGTATCATCACTGTTGTTCATATGAGGAGCCTTTTCATGCTTGGTAGAATATGTACAGACTATTAATAATATGCAAGGAACCTTAGGAAAACTCCCTGTGTTGCTTGCATTATGTATATTTATGAAATTTTGTATTTATGTGTATGCTAGCTAATCAAGATGCGTGTGCACGTGAATGCTCGCATGATTCTATGATTGTTTGTGTTGCATAACATGGTTGCTACTATTGATTTCATATATATTTATATATATACATATATGATAATTGGATGGGAACATCCAATGTCCTGTATATGATATAGTGCCTCAAGAGATTAAAGGTATGATGTTGTGCATCTTTTAGAAAGCCAAGTGGATGATAACTAGGTTGCAGGTATTTGTTATAGCAACAAGGATCATGGTTAGTTATGGAATGATTGCATGAGTAGAGTGTATGCTCACTGGGACAATGTTATGAAATGTGTTAACTTGACTGCATGCAGGCCCTATAATGCATATGTGTGAACATGACAATTATAAGTATGATAAATATTAATACAATCTGAGATTTTTCTAACTGATCCTTTGAAGTTGCAGATGACATGACTATTGTTGACCTTAATAAGAAGGTCAAATTCTTCTTGTGTTTAAAAGTTAATTAAAAACAATAGTGTGGCCTCAGTAGACAAGATGATTTTAAATAATGTTGTTAGTATGGTCAAAGATTGAATTCTAATTATTGATCTGGAAAAACAATGATCATGAATAATATTAATACATGTTTTGCTAATTTTTGAAAACAAGCTTATGTATGTGAAACTGGTGTCCTGGTTTATGATATGTGGATTGATGATGATATTAAGGATGTGTCCCAATTGCAGGATTACGTACTTGGCCTAATATGTTAAAGGATGACAATTGACATATGTGCCATTAATTTACTTTATGAACTAAAAGCTAAGTGTATATGGAACCACATAACAAGACTCAATGGCAGAGGAAAGAAACAAGTATCATGGAATTGTGCAACAATATATTGATCAAGCCCATTGAAAATGAGAAGAGATATTCCTCCAAGAGAAGAGAAATTTCAGAAATATGGAGATTAATCTCAAGGACTTGGAAGATGAGTTAAATATTTGGGTAGAACTTATAAAACTCACCAAGAAGCAACAAGAACTGGCTGAGTGGAATATTGGTTGAAAATACAGTTGTGAGAAAGGACATACTAGGTTGAATCCTCCAAAAGAAAGGATGGTAAAAGTAGGAAGAGGCCTTGTGAGGCTGAGAAGGAGGAGAAGATAATATCCTATTGGGACTGTGGGCAAGGACATCCGAAAAGGGACTGTCCCCATAGGCATGAGAAGAAAGGAAACAACCCCTATGAGTCATGGGGACATGCATCAATGATGCAAGATACCAAGAAGGAAGAGTGGGCATTCCCTCAAACTCCTTGACACACATACACACGTGCACACACACACACACATGTGTGTGTGTGTGTTGAAAAGGGTCCCCCATGAAATTTTGGGGAATATGAGATTTCAAGGTCGTTGTGAGACTTGTGAAGAAGTCTTGAACTAATTTTGGTATGTGAATGTACATATGTACATACATACCTATGTGCATTACATGAGGGCTGAGAGTGCCATGAATGTTGGACTCATGGAGATTGAGTTGATTTTGGGGACTATTTATTTATGCTTATGTCCTATGGGTTAATTTACCGACTTCTTGATTTGATATCATTTTGTTTTAGACTTATGCATGGTGATGTTGGCTTTTGGTTTTGCTTACCATGCTAGTTTTGGTCTTGGTTATCATGCTGGTTTTGGTCATGGTTATCATGTTAGTTTTGGTCTTGTTTATGGTGTTGCTTTACTTGTTGTTTTGTGAACAAATGTTGTTGTGAATTTCATGTCCTTTTGAAAACATTGCCTCCTCTTGCATTGATATTTGTTTTTTAAATTTCAAAATTGCATGCATGGGGATCTTGGACTAAGGAGGTTGGAGTAGAAGGAAGGCCACAAAACCTTGAAGGAGAGAAAGTGATCGATAGGCATGAATGGTAACATGCCAAGTAATCTTCTAAGTGTTATGGAATGCTATTAGGCAATGGATATGAACATAAAAACAAGCAAGAATGAAAACAATAACAGTGTGAAGAGACTGTGTAACACATGCTTGGCCTCAATCAGGGAGCCATCTAAACCCTGTATCTGTTTGGGCACAATCAATTGTTTCTATGGCCATGATTAAGTAATGTAACAACCTAATGGGTTGGTTGGGTCCATGAGAATAATGGACAAAGAAATATGCAACCAGGAAACTAGGAAAATGGGAGTTCTCTTAACCCCTAACTATACCGACACGTTTACTTATTTACTACATACATGATTATGTTGATGGATACTTATATATTGCATATGTGATTATGTTGATGGATACTTATGTGATGCATCCATGATTATTTTGGTGGATGGTGGTACATGGCATACATTCTCATGTTGATTGATGTAGATGTTTATACCAATGAAAATTCCATTTCTTTTGACAGGACTGTCCAAGGTGACTCGAATGAAAGGGTGATTGCTAAGAAAAAAACAAATTATTCAAGGATATGGATGGAACGGAAAAAAATTCCCATTGTGATGAGGAATTTATCGGGCACAAAGGAGAATTATGCTAAATTATAATCATGCGAACATATCTCCTACATCATTCCCATGTCAATATTAAGAACATGGGAACATTAAATGAGGCAATATGACCCAGTTCACATGCATGGACAAAATATGGTCTACGGATTAATGGAAACATGGTGATATGCCATGAGAGACAAAGGGGTCCCTGTATTAATGGAAACATGGTGATATTCCATGAGAGACAAGGTGGTCTCTGGATTAATGGAAACATGGTGATATTCCATGAGAGATAAGGTGGCCTATGGATTAATGGAAACATGGTGATATAACATGAGAGACAAGCTAGCCTTTGGATTATTTTGATATTGTTTACTGTGATATGTTATGTGTATATGTGTTTTCGTTGTACATGTGCATGTGTTGCATAGGGGAATGGGAAAAACCTTATTGTGCTACACGAGTGTTGTGTCGTACCATGTATATAAGTGTGCATTGTTCAATGTGTTCAAGTCAGGCATGTATGGGACTATTTGGACCTGTGTGTTGTGTTTATGTGTTCAGGAAAGGCAGGTATGGCACTATATGAGCCTATGTGTTGTGCAGGTGCAAAAGTGTTTAGGCATGCATGGAAATTTCTGGGGCCTTGGATTGTGTAGTGCCACACATAGGTAGGTATGGTACTACATGGGCATACACAAGTGTGAAACACACTTATATTCATTTTGATAGAAGACTACCTGGTTTGGTAGTGCCCATAATTTTTGGATTGTGATTTGGCTTAGGTGCTCATTTTGAGGCCAATGAGTCACTTAGTAAATTTTAAGTCAAAGAAGAGAATATATGACACTGCATGCTGGATGCTTGCCGATGGCATACCAATGCGGTGTGTGTACATGGTCAAAGTGAAGTGAAGGAACTAGATGCTTGCCAATGGGAAACCAATCCAATGTTTGTATGTCGTCAAAGTGAAGAGAAGGCACCAGATGCTTTCCAACATGCAAACAATTCGGTGTGTGTACATGGTCAACGCAAAGAGAAGGCACTGGATGCTTACCAATGGGCAACCAATATGGTGTGTGTATGTGCTTAAAGTGAAGAGAAGTCACTGGGTGCTTTCCCAATTGGCTATTGATTTAGTGTATGTAAAGCAAGAAACAAGAAGAAAACCAAGATGAGTATCAATATTTCATGACTTTTGAGTTTTTTTTTTTTTTAGATTCTAAATTCAATCATATGATCTATGATGGTTTGGGTTATGAGCTAACATGGCTTGTCATGATAGGAATTAAAGGAGAATTCCAAGTTCACTTCATGAACGAACTGTTGGTGAGGTATGATTTAAAATTATTTCATTTCCTTAATGATGGAACTTATGGAGGCATATGTGATAAGATGCAAGAAAGCATGAAATTTCCCAGTTGGGTGGATGGACTTGGCTACAAGATAAATAATTACAGATGAAAGATATCAAATGTGCAGTGGCATGTAGGTTAAATAGTTCAAGAATGAGACCATTGTGATACACTAATACCAATGATGTAAATTGAATACCATGAAGCATGCTATGACCCTTATAATTGAGATAAGGTGGGGCTGCCTTGGTTTTAGATCCTTCTACTGCGAGGAAGCCTTACCAAGGGATGGATCGCCTGAGGGACTGAGAAGCAGAGAAAGGGATCCATGAACTTGGAAAGTGAGTGACTCCATAGAGAGGGGGGTAACCATATTTCCCAAGGGAGTGAGAAAGGAAGGTAAAAATATAAAATTTGGGTTTCTTGTTCATAAGCATATCTTATTGGAATTAGAAGAACATTGGGGTTATATCGTGAAGCAATGAGTCGGGAACTATTTTTTGATCAAACAAGAGTGCAAAGAAAGATAATGTTGTATATTGGAGGCATATTACCCTCCAGAACAAAAGAAAGAATCCAACCCGAATTTAGTGTAGCAAAAGCACCAGGAAATTGCAAAGAGCCACAAAAAATGGCTAATCTAATTAAGATTTTCTTTTATAATTATTAGTTGTTGGGAACACAACTGTGAATGTGTGACATGTAAATATATGTCAATGTTGTAAAGATTTGTAAATATAAATCTCCAAAGACATCACATTGTTGTTTCTCTATTTAATATGCTTCCTTTGTGTATATGGAAAGATGAACACCAAGGGTTGTGTTCCCTCAAGGGGAAGGGGACTGTGATAACCCCACCCATGGTCCTCTCATGAAACACATCGTAAACATTTTTGGAATATGTGAAATCTAAAAAAGGGGACTAAGTCAAAGGGACACAGATTCTAGAGCTAGGGAGGAGGTTTCTTGCTTGGGATGTTGAGGTTTCTTGTGCAGAGAAATAAACATGAATTTCAAGACAACCATTAAAGGATGGTTGGTGCATGAATTCAAGGGATTGGTTTTGAAATTAAATGGACTACAAGAGAAAGTAATCAGGCCAATGTTGCTTGAAAAAAAACAACAAGAAAAGAGGACAAGAGATTTATGAAAGGGACTGCATATTGTGGGGAAATGAGGACACAACAGTAAATGTTGGCTAGGAAAGATTCCAGGGAAACAAGCACAAGATAGGAAGAAACCTGTAAAACAAAGGAAAATAAAACAACAAACATTCATTGGAAGGAAACCTAGAGGCAGAAATAGAAGGCAAGGGATTCAAGAGTCCAATAAATGTAATTAGTAGGCAACACATAAGAGAAGAGAAGAGAAAAGAAGACAAGAGAAGGGGATTAACTCTTTGGGTCCTTAGAGGTTGTGGGTTGAGACAAGGTCTTTGGATCCCTGTAACATATTGGGTCCTTGGAGGGTGTGGGTTGGGTTGGAATCTCTGGAGCCCTATAACATCCCGAGTCACTTAGAGGTTTTGGGTTGAGATAGCAGACTCTACAACTCTATAACAACTTGGGAGAAGCCATCCCAAAGCAACATCAAAGGAAGGCCTAATTGAAGAGTTGTGGTTACTACATTATTGTTACAATGGATTCTGGACTCCCTTGAAGGGGGTGAATCACTGTGTGAGAACTTGGGATGAGGTAGAGCACCTCCTGACTCCCTGTGTTGACAAAAGTAGTGGAAGTCAATTGGTGGGATTGAGGAAGGAGATTCTATGGAGTCCCTATTTTAGTTGGAAGTTAGTATTCAAGTCCCTTAAGCAAGCATCCCCCTCAGACTTTGGAATCTACCTTGGGGGTGGCAGCTGCAAGTAAGTGTGGTTGTAGTTGTCTATGGTTGGGTGAAGAGTCCTTGTCCTAGACTTAGTTTCCCTGCAAATTCAAAGATAAGTATCTTCTTATGCTTTTCTATTTATTGATGAATCATGATGCTTTTCTTGTTGTAATAGTTATGGATTTTGGGATTGTGTTTGCGTTGTTAATGCTTGAACATGTGCTTACACCTATGTGGGGTTATGAAAATGATGGATATGTTAAATATATATATTTGTGTTGCTACTCTGAAAAGAATGACATTGGTAAATAAAATAAGTAAGCATCAGATTTTGAACTAGAAATAAAACGTTGTGTGAATAGCTTGCTGGTGTTGATCATGGAATATTTGATGCACAACTGTGTAATAAACCACATAATAATAAGGACTAAGCTATAACAATGAGCTAAACTTTTTTATGCATGAAATGTTAAAATGTGTGGGAAACAACACTTAAATAAATAATAGAGAACTTGGAATGAGACTTGGAAATCTTAGGCTTAGAGGCCCTTTTTATTCATATGAAACAGTTACAAGGAGGACCATATGCTTAGTAGGGTTTGCATTTTCTTGAGTTATAAGGTGATGTGTTGCATTAATGTTGAAGGATTAAGACTACTTCCTCTAATTCTTATTGTTCCTCCATAAGTAAGCTTACTACTAGGTGGACTTGAACCAATATTAACAAGATAGTGTAATGTTACGTAATTGTATTTAGGAAGCATAAGGGATGGGGTTGGTATGAGGCCAAATTTGCTATTGTCTAGTGCCATGTCCACTACTAGGTTCTCATCCTACCTAAATATTTGAGACACATATGTTGGCCTTAGGATATGGTTTCCCATTAGTTCATTTCATCCTTTCTCATCCACAATCTTATTCTACATTGCATCCAACCTCTTACTTTGTAATCACATATCTCTTGTAACCCCACCCCAGTGTGTTCATCAGACTGAGGTGCCTTGACTACTACTCTTTATTGAGCTATATTTTATCATCAACCCTTTGTTTCGTAACCATTCACTGATCAACTTACCTTTCTCATTCAAATTCTCCAACTCTAGCATCCTCACTTCACTACTCCCTTCCTCTCTAATCTCCTTTGGCAACTCCTCATAGCCTTGTTCATTTTCTCACATCTAGTTCAACCACCATTAGTTAGTTATCTTTGCTTCCTTAAAGCTTGTTCAACTTGCTCTTTAAATTTTGTGTCCTCCATGGTCATTTGGTCTTTTGAGCTCTCATCTTTGCTAACCTCATTGTAACCCATTCCTTAATGCAAGGTTTTACACCACCATGCTTAGTGGGTTAGCAGGAAACAATTTTTCCTTCACAAACAATTTTTTTTATCCTTGTAGGGTTTGTTTTCACCAATCTCTCTCAAAACCCCTTTTGAAACCAGTCCTTATCTTTTGAGTACAATTAGTCCATTTCTACTACAAACTAGACACAATGTATCCTTCCATTGTCTTCTCCCTCGAAAAATAATTTGCTTGATTAACTAAGTGATCGCAACTCTCCAAAGTTATTGGATTTAAAATTCAACTTACTTGTCTTCTTTTCTCCTCAATGGTGATGTGGGGCTTCATCAAGCATATGCAACCATTCACACAAACTCACTAGAAAACTGTATACATAAAATTTCAAATATGTCTTCATACATGAATGTCTCCTTGAATTTCCATTCTCCAACAAAGGAGTGAGGCTACCTCACTAACAAATATTTATTTCTATAATCAAAACAATCTTCCACTTGTGGTTTAACCATATAATATGTAAAAAACTAAGAAAAAGGTTATGGTTGGTCAGTGTGAAGAAGCAAGGCTGATATTTTGTATTTTGTATCAATTTCTCAAGTGAATAGAAGAAGGTAGAAGGTGTTTGATAGGGATTCTTGTGTCAGACCTTTGTTGGTATGTTTTCCTCTGTGCTATTAATTTTATCTTATGGTTCCATGGTTTAAACATATGTCTTCATGTTTTAGCTTAAGAGTAAATATTGCATAATTCATTGTTGTGATCTGTTTTATATAAGCTGACCAATTTATGTGTCTTTTTCCTCTTAATGGCAATTTGAATTCAAATGTGATTTTATGCTTTGATTGTCATCCTCATTATTCTACACTCACCCTCCATACAATGAAAACAGGTTATATTATCAACAAAAATACCCATCCTGCCTTGCCTCAATCACCTTCACTATCCCTATTCACTTGAAATCATTAGTTGTGACTGGTTCTATGTTGAGTGAGTATTTATTTTCTTACTTGCGTTCATAATAATAAATAAAATATGTTCTTCTGGTCCTCATAACCAGCCTAAGATAAAAAATTATTCAGTCATTAGGTTGACTGAGTAAAACCCTAGTGAGAGAGCCTTCTCCAAGGCTAGTGGGGCTGGATCCTAGCCTAAAAGTGGTATGAGGTTACCTTTGTAATACTTTTCTTAGCCTAAAGGAAATTATAGAGTGCTAACAGAAGGGAGCAAAGAAAGAAGGGAGAGCATCTTTGCAGTTAGATGGGGGAGTCCTCAACACTGGCATAATAGAGGGAATTGAGTTTGGCATTAATGAGCATTAATGTGTAGTGGTGTTATCATTAATGACAAAGGGGGATATTGTTGCATAATGTTTTCTTTGATGAAAATGAGTGTCATTGATGTCAAAGGGTATGTCCAAGACAATAATAGTATCACTCAAGAGGCAAAGGAAGTAGTATGAAAGTTGGGTATCTTATGTACCCTCATCAAATGACCTTAAAAGGAGGTTGAAATTTATTGTTTTTTCTGACAAGTTCATTATGCTCTAATGATCCTATAAATAGAATTGTTACGTAGGCCTCATAGAGAAATTTTTGATAGTATATACCACTATGAAAAACTCCTCTTGGTTGAGAAGTTATGGTCGTTTGAAAATCAACATTATTGGAGCCCCACAACTATAGGGGAAAAACCCCAAAATATTAATATGTTAAAAGGTAAGCAACTTATGTATGCATCCATGGTTCATTATTTAGGAAAATGGCATATCTCAATAGGACTTGCGCGTCCTTTAACTCTATTAAAAAGTGTGCACCTCTCTTATATTGCATGACATAGATAGGCAAAGATGCACACTAATGAACTAGAGTAGTAGCCAATTCAAGAATGACACATGGAAACACCTTATTAGTTGATGACATGACCCCCCTTGCAAATTAAGAAAGAATAAAACACGACAATACTTAGCTAGATGATGTGGCCCTCTAATGATATCATCATAGTTAAGTGGCGTGACCTGAAGCTGTCAAGTGGCAAGCAAATTTGTGGTAATTTAATTGGCCAAGAAATTGAATATGGATGACACATGGCACCTTTCACAAGCTTCCACATGGAATGATGAGGTCATGTTGATGTCGTCATGTGAATGGCCTTGGACCCCTAGGAAATGAGTCTAAAGGCTTGGTTGTGTGGACTAAAGGACCAAGCGCAAAAAATTAAATGGTCGACCAAATTTGAATTTGTATTAGACTTTGGTTCTATGGTCAACTTCCCAAGCCATAGGTCCACTTTATATATATATATACACACACACACACACACATGACTGTGATGTCAGGGTTTGATATAATACCTATTTGAGGTCACTATATTCATTGGGTTGAGATCAGTGTGATAAAAGACTAATATAATATACTTTTGAGGTCATTGTTTTCTATTGGGCTGAGGTTGGCATGTCAACAGAAACCTTAAAGTTATTAGATAAAATAATGGCATGCTGGCACATTGACATTGTATTGAATTGGTGACATAACTCAAGGTCAAACCCCACATTGTATTCATTAGATCGAGGTTGGCACACACATAGAAGCTTGAGAGTTGATTGGCTATAATAATTGCACGTTGGCTCGTTGGCATTGTGATAGTTGAGTTGCATTGAATGAACTTGGGATCGAACCCCCATGCCTTCCAGTTTAAATTTAGTAAGTCTCATAATTGGGCCAACGATTTTCATGTTGGCAGGAACATCGAATGGGTTAACACATTAGATGATGTAATACAGTAAGTCTAGAAACTGACCACTTTGGCCACAATGGTGGCACGATAATTGAATTAACTCCGCATTGATACGTTATGTAATTAGGATGGTTGTATTATTAGTCAATCACGAGGTCAAACCCCCACACCCTCTCATTCAAAGTTAGCATATCCACAACAAAGGAGGATTGAAAGCATAACATGATAAACCCCATTGTATAGCTCATTTGACAACATACTTCTGGTATGTTGGGCGAGACCCAGGTCCGAGTCCTAGTGGTTGCTAGGTCGGATGTGTTTTTATTATTATAATTTATTTTTTTTAGAACATTTAAGAGGTTGGGAAAATACCTTTATATAGATCCATTCGCCAAAATTTAGGCATTTTGTAGAAGCGCACCTAAAAAGGGTAATTTGTAGAGCCCTTAATTTAATATATTGTTTTGTATGGTTTTTTGGCTCATGTTTGAGCCAAATTGGATTCCAAAAGAAGCATGGTGAACAGGGATCAGAGGCGGAGATTTCTGGAGGCATGAAAATCCTTATTAATATATTATTGATGATTCAAACCTCGATGGTATGTTTTGAGGGCTTTGAGCAAGTTGAAGTGATTTTGAGCACATGGTGTAAGAAGGTTTAGAAGTGAGTGATATGTGATGAGATTAATCAAAAAGTTGAAGTGATTATTATGACAGGGTATGGTGGGGCATGGATGGTGATATGAAAACAACTGCTTATCCATTTTGAAGATTTATTTTGAAGAACATGTGGATCCAGTTTAAAATATTTTGAAAATAGGTCCAAAAAGAGTTGAAGAAGGAGGTGGGTGCCTCCACTAATGTTGGAACCCCAATCAAGTTGAATCCTATAGCAAGTTGAATCTTGCTCATCATCAAGGTTGATATTTCAGTTAGGTTGGAGCCTAGAGCAAGTCAGAGCTTTCTCATCACCAAGGTTGGTGCCTCAATCAAATTGTAGCCTACCGCAAGTAGCTGCTTTGCATATCTTGTGGGTTGGTTCCTCTAGCAAGTCTAGGCATACAAATGTATATAATTAATTGAAACATAATAAGAAGAATAATTTGTAGATTTTTCCTGTTTGGTTTCCACATAAAAGCTTGTGTCTCTTTGTGAATGATGTGATGGTTTCTCGATGTGTCATTGATATGATGGTAAATATATGATGCATTTTATCTTTTTGATTGATATGTTGCACATGGTTATGGTTTATTGCAAGATAATTGTTTGTTAAATAAAAGTTATGAAATGTTAAATTTTCTCTCACATAGATTCTCCACCCCCCAAGTGTGATCTTTGGTCCAACAAGGTTTTGGGTAATTTCTCTTTGGAATAAGATTGATTTATATCATAGAATTCAACAAAGACATAAAATGAAGATGATCACATCGAAATATTCATAAAATGTTGTGATTTAATAAAAAAATTGTGTTTTGGTTTTATCTTTTTTAAGCATATTTTCTAGTTAATTTTTTTTTGGAAATATGTTAAATTATAAATTTGAATTATAGAATCTATATAATATAACTACTTTAAGATTTTTTTAGGATTTTAAATTTAATTTATATTCAAAGACATTTTAAATAATTAAAATTTACATTTTCATTAAAAAAATTATTGTTAAATTCTAACTCAAAAAACTAAAATATAGAAAAATTAAACTACCTTTAAAACATATTCTAGACTTAATTTTTACACTATCTTCAATTTAATTATAACTAATTAGGTGAATAAATACAATCCAAAATCTAATATTTAACAACATACACGGAATATGCTCATGGTACACTTAGCAAAATGTCAAAGTTATTTCTCAAATTTTATAAAATAAAATTAATAATACCAAAACCCTTAATTTGAGTCACAAATATTAAATTGTGCTTCCATGGTATATGCCCCATTTAAGCACTCAAATAGAACATAAATCCTATTAAGCCACCATGTTGTACAAGGACATCACTTTTGTCCATGCTTTTTTATTTATAATGTTCCACATGAAACACCTCATTTATTTAATTATAACTAATTAGGGGAATAAATACAATCCAAGATCTAGAATAGACTCATGGTACATTTAACAAAATGTCAAAGTTATCTGAAAAAATTTATAATAAAAAAATTAATAATACCAAAACCTTTAGTTTGACTCACAAATATTAAGTTGTGCTTCCATGGTATATGCCCCATTTAAGCACTCAAATAGAACTTAAATCCTATTAATCCACCATGTACAAATCCTATTTAACCACCATGTCGTACAAGGACATCACTTTTGTCCATGTTTTTTTTATTTATGATGTTCCACCTGAAACACCTTGTTTATTTAATTATAACTAATTAGATGAATAAATACAATTCAAAATCTAGTATTTAACAACATACACTAAATAGTCTCATAGTACACTTAACAAAATGTCAAAGTTATTTGAAAAATTTTATAATAAAAAAGTTAGTAATACCAAAACCTTTAGTTTGACTCACAAATATTAAATTGTGCTTCCATGGTATATGCCCCATTTAAGCACTCAAATAGGACATAGATCCTATTAAGTCACTATGTCGTATAAGGACATTACTTTTGTCTATGTTTTTTTTATTTATGATGTTCCACATGAAACACCTCGTTTATAAAAGCCTTTAATATAAAGAGAGTCAGTTTTATTCGTTACATTATCAACTTAATAGTTAAAGTATATTTGACCTGTATTCTGATCCTCCAAAGGGCTCTATGTATCTATAATTTGAAGGGCCAAAATACAACCATCAGAGTGGAACGTGAGCTGCGCAATAATTTCTAGATCCATTGGTTTCTTTTCACCTCCTTGATGAATGTATGAAATAATGTTGTCGGGATCAATCACTTTTCTTCTATTTTGATTTATTTATTATTAATTATATTTAATTTATTAAAATCAAGCGCTACATAGTAGCTAATCTTGTTTTTAAATTTAAATATAGTTAAATAATAGTAAAAATATTGAATCAAAATTAGTGTTAAGGTTTATAATTCTATCAATTTGAGTTTTACTAATTGGTAAAGTCTTCATTTATGTAATTAAAGAGAAAGGCCCTGATTTCAATGGCTAAACAAACATAGCTTTGAAAAAACTATTATAGGTTATATTTGCATTTACATTTGAACTACATTAGGTTTCCAATTAAAGTGTGTATCCAAATCAAGAAATCTATTTTATTTCTTTAAATTTGAACTAAATATATTATATATATATTAAATTTTAAATTATAATTATAACTATTGGTTTTAAAAAATACATATATTTTTTTTTTAAAATTTGAATTATATTTGAGAAAAAATAATAATATATTTTGATTTATTTTTTAGTTTATAAAAAAATGTTATGTGTTATTTATTTAAATTTTAAATTTTAATTTTTTCCAAAAATGATTTATATATATCTAATAAATTGAATTTTTTATTTATTAAAATTTGAATTAAAATATTCAATTCTTTTCTTTTAATGTATTATTAGTTATAAGATATTCATATGAAAAGACTGAGTACATTGCATTAATAAAAGGTAATGATTGCAATATCACACTTTACTATGTATTGTTTAATAAGATGTTCAAACCCTCAGTGAATAATAATCACTGAAATAAATACTAATAAAAAAATTGTAAAAAATTAAAAACTATTTATATAGTTGAACTTTGTTAAATCAAAATAAATTTAATATGTTTGACTTAACTAATTAAGAGTCAAAGCAATACCCATTGCATTATACTGTGGGGGATAGTATAATAAGTCATTAAAAATATCTATGTATATAGATGTCAAATTAAAATATGTTAATAAAAAATGTAATGGGATCGCATGATGTTTGTTACATTAATATATTAGTGAAATCATGTTGTGTGTGTGTGTGGAGTTTTATCTTGATTGCTTATTTTAGGAATATATTGAAATAAGATGAATATGAGTGAAATTAAATAATTGAATTCTCTTTTGTTTATTAGATTTTATAATCTTTTTGGAATTTGCAATTAAGTTAAGTTTAACTTATATTAATAATTAGTTTAATGATGAAAAACTTGTTTTTCCTCCTAGATGATTATAGGTTCAAATTTATAGGGGTATACTGTGTACACCTCTGTAGGCTTTAACAATTAAATCACTAGGGAGTTTCTTTATCCTAAAAACAAAATAGTCTTATACATAAATTTGATATTTGACTTCACTCTAATCTTAAAATTATATTATTATTAGTATTACTATATTAACAAGTGTATTAGTAGTAACATATTAACAAATGTAATATTAACTCTCTTATGCAAAAAATAATTGATAGATAAATTAAAGTAAAAACAATAAAATGGAAATATTTTTTTAATTAAAATCATTTTATTTTTTGTAACCTTGGTAGGACCTTTCTTTTTCATTATCTTTAAATACCAAGCAGGTTACATCAAAATTTTCAATGGTTAGTTGGCCTCAACCTACCCTGAGGGAAACCAGGTTTGTTGACCACCTAACAACACGATAAGCTATCTAAAGCAAAATAGAATAAGTCTATCCAGCCATACTAGAAAGGTTTGATTGTCTTTATACTTCTATAAACATACTGAAAGTACTAAAAAGCCAAAAATTATTGCATATACTGAAAGTCAAAACAAGGTGAAACACAAGATTACTCGTCATCATTTGAGTCAACTAGGGTTGGGTAGTTTACAGTTGACCTAGGAAGTTCAGATTTAGGAATGCAAGGGATGTATTGTTCTATGCGACTTAGATGACCATTTTTCTTCTGAAGTTGGAATTTTATTTGCTGAAATCTTGGCTATAATCCGAGAAAGTTTGAGTTGTCATGGTTGAGCTTGAGGGAATGTGCTCTAAGGCTTTGCCCAAAAGGCTCGTCATCAACCAATATAAGTGGATTGTCTTCTTTTACTGAGAGGTACGACCCCGAGAGTACCTAGGATCAGGCACCAGGGTTTGCCATTCCTCCATATCAATATCTTGAAACTCAATATTCCTATTTAATTCCTCTTCCCACTGGGCTATGAGCCGATAAACCGGGGCTGAGCCACATCATATGCAATTGATGCTTAGTCTATGATCTTGGAGGTGGACTTGTTCCCATAGGATTTTCCAGTAGAAGTACTGGGAGAATTGTCCATTTTGGGTTGCTTCCCACGACCACGGGAGCCCCTGGTGGTACTTCCTCTCCTAGAAGTAGCGCGAGCCATAGTGCTTGTGACAGGGGAACGACACAATAGACAAAAACCAACCAAAGTGAGAATAGAAAACCAACCCTGAGTGAGCCACAACCCAAGAACCAAGAGCTTCTAAGGTTTTCACCTAGTTGGGGAACCTGTCAGGGTGAACAAGTGTAAGAACCACGACCCATACAAAAACTGTCGGTATCTCTTAGTGCAACCTAGATCCATGAAACAAGAATAGTCCCACGACTCAGAACATAATTTCACCATAACACAAACCAGTGGAGGGTATCATGGCAAACCTCATTGTTACCACGCCAAGACCTTAAGAATTCAGAGACAACAACATAAAACCAAAGAAAAACATAAAAGGACACTCCACTGACATAACCAGAGAGACTAAGGGTGGCCCATGGGCTTTACCATCAACATGCCCATGTAAGAAAGAAAACTCCAAAGAATACCGACACAGGGATATAGAAAACTAGACAACCCTCAAACAAATCAGCAACAAGATAACCCTCCCGTGAAGACCTCTTCCATACCATCCCATTCACAGCACATCCCTTCTTCCATGAAACCCGCAGACAATAAAGCCGAGCCATGATAAAGAGATATATGACAAGGTGAAGGACATACCCGAAACCAATGACCTGAAACCACTGTAAGAGGACCTGAGCCCTTCAAATGACCACCACAGAGTTCCTCAGTGACTTACCGAACTTCTTAACTCCACTACAATGCCAAAACACAACGCAGATGGAATACTTATCAATTTCACTTACGTGAAGGCCAGGAGCTTGTCATGTTTTCCTGTTATCAACACCTTCCAACCTTGCATTGAATGCTAGCATGCAACCTAATACATGATGTGGCCTAGCCCACACTTCCACATAGCCTTGGCTTTACACCTGTTTCGGGCTTTATGACGCGGTGTGTTTGGTTTGTTGTTTTGGCGGTTATATGCAAATATGGATAACAAATATTTTACATGGAATCTGGGAACAATTTAATGAGTGAGTAAATGCTCACCTATTGTCCTCGGGTCAGGTTCCCTCCATTTGGTCTTTTCCCAAAATGCATTTGCTTTCTGGTCATTCGCGATGGTTCTGTTCTGTTATGAGGCTCTGCAAGAGTTTGCTTGCCACAACTTATGGTTTTCGCTCCAGCGCATATGGAAATCTCTGGTCTTTCTTTGGGTATGGCTGTAAGTGAATGCCGACCTTCGAAACTTGTTTGTGCGGTCATCAGCAGACTTCTCCTGTGGCACGAGTCTGTCTTGGCTCTAGAGGTGTGCTGGCTCGAATTATTTTCACACAGTAAGTTCTTGGTCTCATTCTATCGTTCTTCTACGGTTTGGTTTCAGAATCTGGTCTCTCGACCAATGATTGTCACTTGCTGTTGTTGTTATTGCCCTTTGTCACTGCTACGGTATGTAATTCGGTTAACTTTTGGTGCCCATGAACTCAAGTGACAGCATGATGGTCTTCTGTGGCTACAAACCAGGTAAATAGTTCCCTCCTTGATTTGGTTTGACCTTCTTCTGGTATTGACACTGACCAAGCTTGCTCCTTTTGTCTTAGGCTCCTTCGATTTGTCGGTGGCTCTATTCCGCAACTCCTTGGTCTGGTCACACCGAGGTACGTTATACTTTCCTTCTGCTTCTCTTTGGCTTCGAATCAGGTCTCACTGTATAGGTATGCTAACTAGAATTCGTTTGGTTTGTGTAGGTTAGTGGTTCGACTTGGATACATGGATTTCTCACGGTTCGGTCTCCAAATGTGGCAACCCTCTACCAGTAGGCTCTGGCTCTTAAAGTCCGTCAATTTGCAATTAGGGTCTTCGAGTCTCTATAGGTTTATCACTCGTCGTCTTGTAGTCGTGTTCAGTTTGAGTCACTTTAAAAATGAAGCTTAAGTCTGGCTTCAATTTCTGTTTTGGTTGGCTGTCCGTTTGGGTTAAAGATGGTCCCTGTTATCAAACCCTAGGCTAGGGTTTGTCCGTTTTGTGGATGCTCGCACTTGTTTTTGTTTGTGAACGAATGTAATATCTATGTGGTTTGAAACAATAACAATATGAACATAATTTATCGATCTCTGTTTACTTATGAAAATATAAAGATTCGTCCGAAATTACCTTTGCTATGCTTTGTTTTCTCCGGCACTCAGTTTTCGGTATTATCTTCCCAATGGTCTCGCTATACTTCACTGTTCTGGCTATGGATTCGATTCATTTATTCTTCGCTTTGGTTATGGACGTAGATTTAAATTCGATATTGTTTGTGTTGGGTTGTGTTATATTCTTTCCACATAGTTAACAGGGGGTTTGAGGGGTACCAGTAACCCCACTTTATGGGGTCCGGGGCAGCGCCCCGAAAAATTTTGGTTTTGGACCCTATGTTAGGTTGGGCGGACCCACCTATGGTTCTGTGCATGATTTTCGCACATGTCTTTTGGATGCGATGGTTTTCGGTCCATGGTTTTGGACACGATGGTTTTTCGGTCCATGGTATTGGATGCTTCGGCATGTATAAATATGTATTGTAACAATGAAAGGAATATAATAAAAAGAGATCAAGCTGGTAGTCTCGGTTTTGGGATCCAGTGGGAAATCTCTGTGTATATGTGTTTTATGTGTTATGCTCTCGCATTTTTATTTTTCCTGTGATTTAGAATTCGTATGCAGGTAATTTTTGTACGGGGTTAAAA
>APFE031208148.1:0-37256 GCA_000404065.3 Pinus taeda
AGTTGACCTTGTTCCTTTAGGCAGTGAAGCAACACTTTTAGGGACTTAGGAGCCCTCAGTTTATGGACATTTATGATTGGGGTTGAAGTGCCCAAAAATGCCTATAACAGTTGCCCCCTAAAGCATGAGGTCGTTAATCTTTTTGATGTCGGGTGAAATGCTTTACTATGAGGATCTGAAGTTTTTCGGAGCTGGGAGGTGACCTGTAATAAGATACAATACAATACATTATTTTGACAACATTTTTCATGATCTAGCTGAGGCAGGCATTCCCATGCTCAACTTTATAAATTCATTTTCATGTACATAGGACAGACAATCGTCTGAGTGACAAACTGATGATATGGACACATCATCCTTTGATTTGGATGATCATCTGTTCGACAATGATGTACACTGGATGTTTTTATATTCCTGAATATATCGCAGCCCGGATGGATGAAACTAGATCCGTCTTCAAAACTCATTCGATCTTCACTCGGAGTGCAAGTCGATCCATGTGAAAAATGTTCTGGAGTCGAACATGGAAAGACATCGGTTGATTACCAGCCAATGATGTAAGCTGTTAACAGGCATGAGAGGAATCAGCAATAATGAAAATGACCCTCAAGGTACTACAGTACAATTCATGTGGTGTGAAAAGGGACTTGGCTTCGAACACCACGTAAAATCTCTCGGTCGAAGGTCATTGATGTAAACCCGTCGCCGACAGTGAGAAACTTGCCATTGAGGCATGCAAGCGTCAAAGTACTGAAAGGGTTGTTCCTAAGTCAACTTCTTGGATAATGAGTTGATGTCAACAAGAAGCGACCTGTTGCAGGAGGGCCTTAATGAATCCCCCATCAATGACATAGAATGAAGCAAATGATTTTGGAGGTGAAAACAAACTGACGATACAGGGTTCAAGGTGGCGGTCATGAAGGAATGAAGCATGAATGTATTGCAGTGGGTGAGACACAGGTGAATTGTCTAAATGACTTCTCTTGAACATATCGGCGACACTGACGATGGATTGGTAGCGTGAACCCCAAAGATGGATGGTGTGATAGACCAATGGTGATGACCAGTGAACGGAACAACCCAACCCGACATGGATGCAGAAGGAAAGTGTCATGTTCAAGAGCGACTTGCTACCAATAAAGTTTCTTCAAGTTTTCTTCCCAATTTTACCCAGTCATTGCTGACCAGTACCTCTTTATTTTTGTCAAGCTTGAGGATAACATATGCTTGTTCTATAATCCGCCCTTCGGGCGAACTTGTCGTTATATTTTAGCGAGCGTAGCAACAGTGAAACTCATTCTCATCCATTTGGATAAGTTTGTCGCTATTCGGTTTTAACGAGTTTAACAACAAAGATAACTCGGTCTCTTTCAATTTTAGAGAGTCTGAAAGAAACGGAAAGAAGACTCCGAAGATTCTTTTTTGTTGTATAATCCCTTAAGTCTGAAAAAGCGTAAAATAATACGAAAGGGATGAATTTTCGATAGTTTTAACGAGCCAAACATGACAAGCGCTCGATCTTTTTGTGTAATAATCCCTCAGGTCCAAAAAGATTAAAATCTAGAGGAGGGATAACACTTTCGATGCCTTTTAACGAGCCAGAGAGGCCAATCGCTCGGCAATATTTTCATATTTTACGAGTCAGGTGAAAAGAGCTTAAAGAAGACTCGTTTTCGAGGAACCAGTGATAGTTTCGGGTAGCAGCTAATTCCAGGTAAGATTTGGAATTTTCCAATCATGGTAGTGTCACAAGGATGGCTAGCAGAATCACTCTTCGCAGATGTTCCTCGAAGGGGTAAACAATCATATGGGGTTGAATGATCGGATAAAAACAGAGTGGACGTGATAGCGAGAACACGACCAAGGCTCAAAAGCTGGCGATAAGGCATTCACAATGGTTATTTACCAGTTCATTTTTTAATGAGCTTAAACGCTGGGGGAAACACTTGCTCATGATATGTATATTTTTTAACGAGCTTGAATTCTACGACAACATTACTCGCCAGTCGTATGATAAGAATGTCTCATTCAAGATGCCATTTTTTTATGGAGCTTGCACCTTTTGAAGCTTTGCCCCAGAGCCTCTAGCATGCACACTAGGAACGACCAACTACGCCTCTCTACTTAACTACTAATATCACCACCAAGGCTAGGTAGGAAATTTTTTTCCTTTACTTTGCCGGTGCGCAGATTGCCCCTGCAAAGATGAATGGTTTTGGCCACTCACCTGACCTAGTCGGTTGAAGTCAGCGGAATTATAGAGCTAACGTTAGCTAGTCATTTCTCGCTTGCTTACAAAAGATTTGCATGCCCCCAGGTATAGCGAAAAATTTCCAGGTTACTAAGAAAATTGCTTCCTCGGCGATGTCTATCGAAACAGAAAAAGGTGAATGGCACAGACGCATTCCATTCACATAACTTTGACGAAGGTATCTTATTCCAACATGTTCCCATTTTCCTGTAAGGATGGGTTCGCCAGACTAGTCATATATCCCTCGCGGAAATCCACTCTATACCTAAGGTTTTCTTGCCGAAACAGACTAGGGTGCATGCCCCCTGGGTTTCAGTCACACCTTCCTGAATCACTCGCACTCATCAGGTGGACGAACTGGAGACTGATGAGACATTTCTTGCGTGAAAAGATCATTTAGGGACGACATTTGACTATTTGTGATGTGTGATCCGGGGAATGACATTTGGTCCACGAGCTTGACCATTCTGCCTTCGTGCAGAAAACACATTACTCTAATGAGTGAGGAGACGATGACTCCCATGCAATAAATATAGTCGCGTCCAAGGAGTAGATTATAATCTAAAGTTCCTTGAACTACCATAACGTTCATGTGAACAGTTTTCCATTTCAAAGTAATGGGCACATTTGGAAGGATCCCTAAACTTCGACTGGTTCCCTTATCGAAGCCTGTTAAATTTCTCATTTTAGGTAAAATTGATGGCAAACCAAGCGATTTCCAAGTAGTTGAGGAAAGGATACTCACAGAAGCCCCTTCATCAATGATGGTACCAGCCATAACCTTTCTGTAAGCTTGTACAATGATTTTGAATGGTACACTGGCTGGTAAACGGGGTCTGCCTAGTAGATTCCAATCAAAGGAAACGACTAGGCTACTTGGTGGTGGGACCGAATAGATGGCCGGATATGACTCTGATGAACTTCCTTCCTGCGATAAAGGAATGGGGGGATTGCCCCCAAGCTCATCGGAGTCGGTGTTGATGAAAAGAATTTGAATGGTGTCGTTCTTTTTCTCTTCAGTGATGGTATCATTCAAAGATGAACACTCTGAAGGCAAGACCGGGTCAACTGCCGTATCGACCCTTTGACTTTCATTTGGTATGGATTCAGAGGGTTCATTTCCAACGATAGGTGCTTCGGCTGACCACAGTGACGGGCCAGCCGGATTTTCAACCGGTGGAGGTCTTGGCAAGAGTTTTTGATATCCAGGAGGAAGTCGTAGCAGTGAAACCGGACGATTATCCAAAACCCTTTTAGCCTCTTCGAGGAAGGGACAACGGTGGACGGCGTGATCGCCTTCACACAACTTACAAGGAAGTTTAGGATTCCTTCTTTGTCCATGTGCTTCACTTTCACTCGTTGATGGTGAGCATTCAACGTGATCGCCAAAGGTTGATGCTATTGGATTGTGCAAACGAGGAGACCAGTCCATTAAGATCCGAGGGATGCAGGGACAATCTCGATGATAGTGGTCTCCATTGCAAATGACACAAGGAGATTTAGGTTTTGACTGTGCGGTGTGTGAATTTTTGCTAGACGATACTTGGTTGCTCCCTTTCGATTTTGGTTCCTTTTTCTCTTTCTGCTTCTTCTTCTTCTCAGTTACTTGATTTTTAGCTTTATCGGCTTTATCAAGTGAAGAGGAAGGAGGAGAGGGAGAATCAGATGAAGTAGAAGGTTGGGAGGCAACTCTAGTTTCGTCTAGTTGTTGATTAGACTGTTCAGGAATTATGGGATTCTGAATGACAGAGGTAGAGAAGAGCTAGATGGGCAAATCAATTGTCAATCCTGGAAGTGACAAAGTGGCCATATGGGGTGGACCAACATCTCCCCAAGAGGAGAAGGGACTAGGATTTCCTTCACAGGGAAATCCTTGGTTGGTAGACTCCATTTTCTCAACCTGGAGATCAACGGGGAAATTTATGACGTTATTTCGATTAAAATAAATTTTTTAGACGCTTGGACACAACTTGTTTTTTCAACTTTAAAGAGTCGAGAAAAAACAAAAGATGACTCTAGTCACCTTCGATTTTTATTGAGCTTGAAGTGACAAGCGCTCAGAGGACCTTTTCCTTTAAGGAGTCTGAAAAGGAGCAAAATTGAGTTCTCTGGAGATCTAGGCAAAGAGGATTACCAAACCAATCGTAAAACTGCAGAATACTTTTTACAGTACGGCAATCAATCTTCCCGAATGCTGTGTTCGGTGCATTATGATCGATAGGAAGGCAGACACAGCTTCCTAAGGATAAAGGATGTAGCCTATTGTGGTCTCCCAATATATACGTGACGGTACGTGGGAGCACAAATCCGTATTGGCACTTGCCGCCTCATAGTGGAGGAATCACCCAACCAACACTGCAAGCAACAGTTACCAGGGTTTACGATGCCGGAATATGTCTCTAGCCTAGACCTCTAAATGTTGTGCGTTAAGTTCCAAAGCATTGTTAGATTCATTGGATTTATTTTAAGTTGATCTTTCTTAACAGTTTTCCTTTCAGGTTCACCACGTAATATATATAATTCCTAAAATGCAGTCTAAGATGATAAACAAACGTTTTATCTTCTTTCAGCAATGAAAATATTAGCTACTAAAGGGAAGAAAGTCAAGCATCTTTTCTTCACAGAGCATAGAGCACACGCTAAATGCACAGTCCTAAATCAAGCCAAGCAATCAAAATGCAAATGCACATGCATGCATTTGTTTTCAGCTCTCTTAATGTGTGGACGAGGTTAAGAAATCTATGTGCAAAACTGAATTAATTTTAAAGTGACAATACTCAACAAAATTCTTTTTTCAAAACGAAGTGAAAGCAAGAGAGACACTTTGCCATTTTGAAATGGAAATTGCTTTTCGACACTTTAAAACTAATAATTCAAATCTTATGCAACACTAACTATATAATCAACTATCTAAAACAATGGAATTGCTTTCTAAAACTAAAAACGACAGCTACGACACTTCCAGATCTAGAGACGATAGTTCGACTATGCTACTTTTTGCAAAAGAGAACTAAAACGACGCACAATACATAAAAAACATTTATAGTTCTTTGCACTAAGGAGGTGGAATAATGCAAGAGAAGGGGGTTTTCACAGAAGTACACTGACTAAAGATAGCAAAACTCTTGAATAAGACTGAAAACAGTGAGAAAAATCCACAGTCGGAGGGTAAATTTAATCCTCCCTGACCATCGCACCTGTTACACAGTGAACTCAGTATGCAGCGCACCTACTGCACTCAGGAAGTGCGATGCATACAGGCTGCCTTGAAGGCAGGGTACGATGGTAGCAATGCGAGACTTTGAACGAGATTTCACTCACAGTTTGCAATCTAGTTAAGGTGTTTAGGTTGAATAAGTAAAGATCAGTGTATGTAAAACACAGGGGTGATCTAAGAGGTTACTAGAGCCACCACTTAGGGCAATTAGATTGCTTGTAGATCTATTGTTTAATTCAATAAACAAAACACGGAGATTGACCTGAAGCAACATTGATCTACTTGGCATTTGTTAATGACAAATGCAGTTCGAAGGCTAGCTGGCTTTGACTTCATGGCTTTCATCTTTAATGTTTATAAAAGAAACAAGGATAGATAGGCTAACAAGTAATCTAGTCGCTCCCTAGTGGAGTCACCATTTTGTTATACGGGAATAGTGTCCACTCGGATGCTGCTATTCCCACTAAGATGGGTGGCTATTTTAGAAACAAACAATCAAAGTCTACTATTGATTCCTTTTATGAAAATAGATGAGAGGAGAACCAAGAGGGCCAACCTGAGTCTTGCGCTCGATTCCCTCTCCTTCTTGATAGAGTTTTGTTGCTTTCTCTTTGTTTGCTCAGCTTCAAAAAGGGACCTGTAGAATCACAGCAACATACTAGTATGCAAGAAACAAGGATCTAAATTCACAAATAATGTAGGATCAGAAGAACATTAACCATATACAAGCATATATAAACAAGTACACCATGATATGGAAGGAAACAAGAATAGCTTTTTTCAGATAAAAGTAGTAAGAGGATTACAACCATGAGAAGCTCTGACCCAGCATCATCCTCCAGCTAAGAAGCCCTTCTTTCACCTCAAGCAAAGGAAAATCACCCAACACTGTGAATGTATACAAGAATACTGACAACACTTCTCTATAGATTACAAAATTCCAGCCTCTGGATCTCTGTGATGAGGGATCCATATATAGATGATTACAGATAGGTGAGTCATCTTTTGGGATCTTGATTAGTGTCTTCTCTCTGATAGTTCCTGCTTCCACTTGGAGAATGATGATCTCTTACTCATCCCTGGTCGAAAATAGAGAGGCAAGTGTCAGAGGGGAAGCTTCTGGAAGATTCCATGATCTTCCACCTCGCATCTTTGTCCCTGCCATTTGTCCATTCTCGACCATCGCACCCTACAGAGGAGAGAAACAGTATGCATCGCACCCTGTACATTGGGAAGGTGATATGCATCGCACCCCCTGCATGGATCTTTCAGTATGGTCCAGCTTTGACCATTTATGAGCAGTTTTCAGTGGAGAACTTCTGGGAGATGATGTAATCAGTTGACCTTGTTGCTTTAGGCAGTGAAGCAACCCTTTTAGGGACTTAAGAGCCCTCAGTTTATGGACATTTGTGATTGGGGTTGAAGTTCCCAAAAATGTCTATAACACTATGGTTGAGGATTGAAGTAGTTTAGTCTCTGGAAGCCATAGTTGGTTTTATTTTGGTTTATCCCATGAGATCCCACATTCATGCTTGGAATATGAAACAGGGGTGATTGGATGAAAGAGAGATTTGGTTCATCCCAGTCTATGCTCGGGTGGGAATTGGAAGTCCCTGACTTGGTTAGCTCTATGCATATGTATTATGTGTTATTTCTTATTGAGATCAATGAGCACATGTATTAGTTATTGTATTGATTTTATGATGGGTTTGTCATGGTTTCATTATGGTTATATGATGGTTATAGGTATGGTTAAATGATGTGCTCTTGTTATGGATCTTGTTCATGGCTTGATAAGTTATTGAATGGTTATGTGAATCCATGGACTAACTAGTGTTATTCTTACTAGCTCTAGAGGGTAGTGAGTTTTCTTGACAATTCTCTCATGAAGCTAAGGAAATAATGAATATATATGCATTCATGACTTGTAGTTACTATGTTTACCATATGTTTGTTTAAATGTTTATCATGTATTTAGTATGTTTGACCAAAAATTGAGCCTAAGTATAGGTTATTCATGCTTATGATTACCTTAGAATGAATTTTGGAAAGTTTTGGGTAGTGGCTTGTAGGCTAGCCTTAAAAATGTGGCACTAATTTTGCAACCGCAGTCTCTTAACTGAGGAATTTTGGCTATAGCCACATGGATTAGGATTGCCTCTGCATGCGGTTGGAGCCTTCTAGATGCGTGGAAGGCTTGGCATGCATGCAACTGCACTGTGAAGTAAGTCAAGAAGGTAGTTACAGTCCAGGAAAAGATGACTAGTGGATGTTGTTTGACATCTGGGTGGTTAGGTGTTCTTGGAGGTTGCCGCAAAGTTTTCCAATTAGTAGACCCCACTTCCATAAATGGAACTTGGTTGTTGGGTCATGTCATAGTAAATATCAACTCACATGTACCATGGAGAGTTTGTAAAAGAAGGTAAATGTGTGGTGGGGTGTAATAGGGTGGTATCAAAGTAGTTATGTTCCTTGTAAACCTTTCTCTGGTATCGATGTTATAGAGTAGTATCAAAATGAGGTTTATAGTATTAGACCTTGGGGTAAATGAAAATGGTTATGGTTATCATGCATGCAGTTATTGTTTCAGTTTTGTATTGATTCATGCATGATGTTGATATGTTGTTGCTATTATTATATATTGTGCTAATCTAGAATGACCTGTGTAGATGTAATAGTCTCCTTTGAGATATGTTAAGGTATGATTTTGATTATGTCTTCTATTTAGTTTATCTAACATGGTATGTTTACAGGAAATAGAATGACAAAAGATGAAGAGTGGAATGGTGGAATACAGTTCACATGAATCCTCGTAAGGCCCAACGTGAAATCAATGGAATGGGATAAGTTAGTTGAGCAGGAAAGAGAGGAATATTCTCCTAATATGGAAGATACATTGAGGAGTATGAGGGAAAATATTAGAACTTTTAATTCAAATAATAGTAGGTTGATTAAGGCATAGGAAAGACTTGAAAAGGCTTAAGAAAAGAAATCTGAAGTCAATGTAGTCATTCTTCAAAGGATTTTAGACTTACAAAAGCAGGGATAGCTGGGGATTACTCATGGACATAGGTAGGAGCATAAGACTAATGGGGCGATGGAAGCAAGTCTCAGAGAATGTATAGGATGGAAAATTATGATACAGTGAAGAATGGAAAAATCTTGGATACACTTGAGAATAATAATGGTACACATGAGTTTATTCTAACTTTTCTTCTAGGAGACATCATCACCGTCACCACAAGCATCATAGGATGAGCAAGTATTTTCCAGAGGAATTCAAGAAAGCCAAACCTCCTACTTTTGATTGGGAAATGAAGAAATTAGAATATGTAGAAGCATGACTGCTTGGGATGATGATTTTTTTTTTAGATTGCATGATTATTCAAAGAACATGAGAACCAAGATAGCTACCTTCAGTCTCAAGGGAAAAAAACATCTCATGGGAAGATATTAAGAATGTCATAGGCATCATAGAAGAAAAGATGACTTGTGACGAGTTTGAAAGATTCTCTAGGAAGAAGTACCTGTCTAAGGGGTATTATGATGAAAAGACCAAGGAGTTTTATGAGCTAAGGATGGGTTCCATGACAAATGAAGAGTAAACAACCAAATTTCTAGAGTTGTTTAGGTATGTGCATTATCTCAAGGATGAGAAAGGAAAGATCCAAAGGTTCATCAGTGGATTTCCATTTTCATTCAAAGAATAGATTGACTTTGATGAAACTTTGTCATTGGATGAAGCTATCAGAAATTTAAAGCATTTTTATGAGTAGTTAAAGCATAAGCCTGAGTTTGAGCATGACTATAATGGTAATGGGAATACTAAAGGAAAATGTAGCCCCTCATAATAAGTTTAATGCAACTAAGAAATGGCACGAGTCTAAGCCTAGAGAGAATTAGAATAAAGGAAATGGTAGGGAACTATTGAAGTGTTGGATTTGTGGTAAATACCATCACACAAAGGATTGTTCATTTTACCAATATGGCAGGCCACAAATATATAGTGCCCAAGGGGAGAAAACAATTGGGGATGTTGGTAAGAGCATTCCATGGATATATGCAACAACTTTATAACAGGCAAGCATACCATTAGACATCTATTGTTGATATGGAAGGTAAGCTTCATGATTGATTTGTTTCCATTTTAATTGATCATGGATCTAATTGAAACTATGTTAGGCCTGACTTGGTGGATCGGTGTCATTTGAATAAATAAGTGCATGCAAAATCTAGTTGGTGCAGTTGGCTACAGGGACCAAGAGAAGAGTTCATCACTGGGTGAGATCTTGTGCATTTGAGCTTGATGGCATGCCTATAACAACACACTTAAATGTTCTTCCTTTGGGTTCATATAGATTTCTTTTGGGCATGGATTGGTTGTTTACTCGTGAGATTAAGGTAGATGATTATGAGAATGAAATTGAGTGCCTGAATGATGATGGAGAAAAGAGAATATTGCAAAGAAAGAAGAAGCTTGCATCAGTAAGAATGGTTACAACTATGCAAGCTAAGCATAACTACAGGAAAGGGTGTATATTGTTTGTAGTTCATGTTTCCAGTGAAAAAGGGAAGGATGATGAGGTGTTGAGAAAGTATCCTATCTTGCAATAGTTTTATGATGTGATTCATGTAGAATTCCAGAGTTGCCTCCTCATAGAGAGGTGGATTTCTCTATTGAGTTGATGCCATGAGCAACACCAACATCTAAGGCACCATGTAGGATGAGAACTTTAGAGTTGGTGGAATTGAAATTGTAGCTTAAAGAGATGCTTGATAAGGGATACATAAGGCTAAGTGAGTCTCCTTGGGGTGCACCAGTGTTGTTTGTAAAGAAAATGGATAGTACTTTCACATTGTGCATTGATTACATGTAGTTGAACAAGGTGACTATCAAGAACATGTTCACATTGCCTCAAATTGATGATTTGTTCGACGACTTGAATGGTGCAACAATATTTTCAAAGATTGAGATCAAGATATCATCAGCTGTGTATCAAAGAAGAAGACATCTACAATACTACATTTCATACAAGGTATGGGCACTATG
Organism: Pinus taeda; assembly: GCA_000404065.3. NCBI lineage: Eukaryota > Viridiplantae > Streptophyta > Pinopsida > Pinales > Pinaceae > Pinus > Pinus taeda. Next base: position 10,519 of record APFE031208148.1, read on the forward strand.
AATTTGTGGTGGTTCATTCCTTTTGGTCTTACCAATGCTCCAACCACCTTCATGTGTTTGATGAAAAATGTGTTGCACCCTTATCTGGATAAGTTTGTGATAGTTTTTTTTGATGATATGTTGGTATATTGAAAGAATGAGGAAGAGCATGCAAATCACCTAGCAGTGATGTTGAGATTGTTGAGAGAGAATAGGTTGTATGCCAAGCTCAACAAGTGTAGTTTCTTTAAGACTTAGATTCATTAATTGGGACATGTTTCCACGGAAGGGATAACAACCAATCCAAAAAATTTAAGGTCATCATGGAGTGGCTAGCTCTGAAGAATGTGGATGAAGTTAGAGCATTCATGCCAGATTAACAGGTTATTATAGGTGTTTCATTAGGAACTTTTCCAAGATTGGTTATCCTATCACCTCTTTGTAGAGGAAAGGGAACACGTTTGAATGGATTTCTAAGTGTGAAACTAGCTTTGATCTGTTGAAGCATTTGCTTACCAATGATTTGATTTTTAAGATTCCATATCTTAATAAGGAGTTTGTGGTTTGCGAAAATTCTTGCAAGGAAGGACTTGGTGGAGTCTTGATGCAGGAAGGACAAGTGGTTTGCTATGAATCATGGAAGTTGAATGAACACGAACAAAAATATGTGACTCACGATCTTGAGTTTGTAGCTATCGATCATGCATTGCATATGTGGAGACATTATCTCCTTGGTAGGAGGTTCGTCTTGATGACTGATCATAGTGGACTAAGGTATTTGTTTGAGCAACCCAGTCTGAATTAAAGACAAACTAGATGGTTGGCTACTCTCAGCGAGTTTGATTTTTAGATCATGTACATGAAAGGTAAAGAGAACTAGGTTGCATATGATTTTAGTAGGAGAGTGCAGGTGAATCATAATTTGGGTGTGAGCTCTTATGGGACAGATTTACAGGAGAAGATCTTACATGCAAGGAAACATGATGAGAAGTACCAAAAGTTGAAGCAAAGATTGCAACAATAAGGTGAAGATGATAGGGATGAGGAGTATCACCTTATGATAGATGGCTTGGTTAGACTCAAGATCAAGATTTATGTGCCATATAACAATGAGTTGAAGAAGATTATGTTGAGAGAATTTCATGTCAAGTTGTATTCAATCCACCCATGACACCAAAAGACTTTGAAAGCTATTAAGAAGTTCTACTATTGGATAAATATGAAGAAAGAGGTGGTTGAGATTGTTACAAAGTGTATGGATTGTCAACAGGTGAAAGTTGAATGCAAGCATCCAACTAGTTTGTTGTAGCCTATTTCAATTCCAGAATGGAAATAGGAAGTTATTTCCATGGACTTAATTACTGGATTTCCTAGGACATCCAGGTGACATCACTCCATCATGGTTGTGATTGATAGGGTGAGCAAGGTAGCTCACTTCATTGTAGTAAATTCTACTAACTCAGTGAGTGAAGTAGCTCATATTGTCATTAGGGAGATAGTGAGGTTGCATGGAGTTCCCAAAAGATTATATTAGATAGAGATGCCAAGTTCACTTCCAGGTTTTGGAAGAAGTTATTTGTAGACTTGGGGACAAAATTAGCTTTTAGTACAACTTATCATCCACAAGCACATGGACAAATAAAGAGGGTTAATATGATCCTTAATTTAACACCCTCCTCCCACATCCACCAAAGTAACCATTCCAACCAGGGTAAACATGGGACGAGAGGCTACTATGATTAGATAAGACCTCCTAGGTGACCTTAGGGAATTGGAATTGATGAAACATCACACATAGTCATCCAACATCATCCACAAAACCTTCAGGAAACAAGTCAGCCACTTAGACAACCTGTCCCTGGGTCCTACTGTTGTTTAAGAAATGTAGGGCAAAGTAACGCTCCCCAGACACTGCCCAGGTGAGTTATAACGCTCCCCAAACACTGCCAAGGTGAGTTATAACTCTCCCTAGACACTGCCTAGGAAAGTTAGTCTCTAAAATAATGCTCTGTTTGCTAGAATTCTGAGATTTGAGCCACCTTTTTTGGCCCAGAGCCTGAGACACTGGCCAGAATCGGATGATCACTTAAAATTGGTAATAATACAAGGAAACAAGGATGCAAAAGAATAATATGAACAAGACCATAACCAGACATCTACTAGCCATGAAAGGAATTTCACCAAACATATCATCAACATGTAACCTACAGGTGTAAACAACAAAATTAAGTGTAGGGATCTCATACTTATATGAGAATTTCCATGAACCATTGTTTCCTCATGTCATTTGCTACCTTATCATTTATTAGATCATAGATACATTATCCATTCAGATAAAAGTAAAAACATGTTGAGAGGCATACATAGCTACTATCACAAAAGATATAGATAACCAACATATATGACATAAATACAATGGACATATCAGCCATCAAAATCCATATATACATCAGTACATTTTCACATGAAAATCAAGGGAATAAATTTCCATTAATAAATGCAATGAACCAACCGGTGATGGGACTACCATGTTCCACCTGACCATAGGTTGGATGAGCCAAATCTCTCTTCAGCCAATCACCCCCGTGACAATTCCAAGATGAATGTAGGACTCATAGAACACATCAAAAAAATCCCAATCAATGTGGATGCCACCGGAGTTCTCCACGTACACCATGAGGAATTTGAGTGCCTCTTAGTCTCTTAGGCTTTACTGTGCATTTGCAGTCCAATCTAGGGATCACTAGGCCCTACACTAAGACATACTCTCTAGGCTTTACCATGCATTCCATCCCATAATCACTAGGCCAAATGGAGAGAAAACCCACCTCTTTGCTTTAACGTATATCTCGCCATTCCCCGGAAAGGATTCATAGGCCCACCGAGGCACACAATCTAGCACGCAACCCACAATTTGGTTCAGGGGTTACTATGTAGTGGCTTTGTGCATCCTCAGTCTGGTTCAGGGACCACTACCACCATGTGTTTGTTAATTCAGAGATCCATCCCACTCAACTTCGAATCCAATCTGACCATCCCACACAAACTGCATGAGAGAACTCATCTCATCAAATCTATCAGGAAATGGCAAGGCTAGGCTAAAACTACCGTCACACCTAGATAAACCCATGTCATGTTAGAAAAGAAACACATGTAATCCCATGCATGCCAAATCTATCAAGGAAAATACACATGCAAGTTGATACCTGCAATGAAGCCTATTGTAGATGCTTTATCATGCTTTATCATGCCTTTCCATGCTTGATAGTTTCTTCCTCTTGCCTTCTTTTCCTTTCTTGATCCAATGCCAAAGTGCTCCAGGAAAACTCTAAGTGTCCAAGAGTATGAGAGAGAGAGAGAAAAAAATGAGAGAGCTCCAAAGCTAAATTGACAAAAGGTTCACACTGAAAGGAAGAAGCTTTCCAACTAATCATTAGAAGCCTTTTTATTAATGAGGCCTTTTTTTCTTCATTTTCCATTATCTTCCTTCATTTTCCTCCTAGCATGCTACCTGTGACCTTTTACCTTCCTTTTCTCCAAATTTCCTTTATTTTCATAAATAAAATGCCAATTAATGCCTCATGCCTTTCCAAAACCTTAGCCATTGCCTTTGCCAATTTCCTTAGCCATAAAAAACCAAATGAACACCCCCTAGGATGCCTTTCCCAACAATCAGCTTGAAATATGTGTCCCATCATCCGTGGTATTTATATATATTTTACATGGAATTTTCACTAGGGCTATTACAGAACTCTCCCCCTTGGGGGAAGACCATCCTCGATGTTCAATGACACCTATAACCAACAAGACTGCTGAAAACAAAACATACTACCCATGGATCTTTATGACACAACTCGTTGCAATATTTACAATGAAAGGACTGCTCAGATGCAAAACATCATGAAAACATGACCATATACCAACCATACCGCACACTCGAGATTTATAACACAACTCATTACGGTATTTACAATAACCACATATACACATATACACATATGCACATTTTCTCAACCATCAAATAAAATAATATGATGCCTGCATCCACAAAAAGGGAATCTAGAGGCTCACACCTCCACTCTCAAAGTGATACCAAGATCCACCTCCTTCCCAGGAAGTCCAGAATCCACTGCAAAGTCAAATCTGCATCCAATGCCCAATGCTATAATCCCGTGCTACTTTTCCTTTCAGCGAATAGTTACTGACTCATTGTTCCAAGGTGCACTCCCAATGTACATCTAATTCCATCTAGAAATTCTAATGACCAAAAAAAATCCATCCGTGATCTTCCCTTCTCTGCTACCCAGTCCCTCAGGAATTCGGTCACCCCTTCTGTGCAGTCACTCACCTTCCAAGTTTCGCTGGCACCCCCATCCCAGGTAGTCCATCCCTTGGCAAGGCTTCCTTACATCAGAAGATACAAAAACCAAGGCATATCCCTACCTTAAAGCCATCATACCGGTCATAGCATGCTCATGGAAATTAATGGACACTATTGGGTACCAGTGTGCCACAACAACCCTGTTCCTGAATTTCTTTACTAGTATACTACTACATTTTCCAATTCCTTTTGATGACATTGTTAATTCTTGCAGTTGATTTCATTCACCCAACCAGTCATTTCATGCATTCCTATACCAAGCACAAAAATTCCATTAGATTTAAAATAAATTGAAATAAATTGACATCATACCTCATTGGTAGCTCGTCAATAAGGTACATTTGCAATCCTATTCGCTTCTTGTCACAACAAGTCAAACTAGCATATTTGACCAAAAATGTATAAAAATATCACATCAAGTTAGATCAAAACATAACCATCAAAATCATAACTTACATGTAACCATCATAAACTAGAATCATAATTCACATGTAATCATCATATACCAAAATCATAAATCAAATGCATAATAAAACTTAAATACAATATCGATACTTATCCTTCATCGATTCTTACTTCTTCACTTGTTCTTTCTGTACACACTTTGGATCGGTTGCCACACCCGAAAAACACCCAATGCCTTCTCCTCAACTAGGTGCACATATACATAGTGTGCATCACACACATATGGCCATAGACGACATAGAATTCCATGCAACACATGCACCTAAACCTAACATACAACACATACACCTACACCTAGTGTATGACACAACGCAATACACATGCCTACATCTAGTGCATCACACAATACATGCACCTACACCTGATGTACAACATAACACAAATACTTGTCTAGAGTGCAACACAATGAATGCATATGTCATGATACCTTGACTACGCAATGCACATACATAGTACTGCATGCCCGCAACACAGCATGTATGACACACATACAATACCACATGTACACTAGTACCATATGTAGAACACATATACAATACCACTTGTACAAAGCACCACTTGCACAACACGTGCTCAACATCACATGTACACGACACCACCTACACAACGTGTACATAATGCCACATGTACATCGTACCACCTGGACAACGTGTACACAATACCACATGTACATAGTACCACATGCATGACATGTACATGACACCACATGTACACTGTGCCACATGCACGGCATGTACACAACACCACTAAAACAAAATGCCACTTATACCACATGTACATAGCACCATACACAACACTGCATAGCCAACATGCAGACAACACCATATGCACACAACAACACATATCCATAATGTACATAACATCGTCTATACCCGACACTACATATGCAACATTCACACAACACTAACTGTACTAACACCCTGTACATAACATTGCATAAAAAACATGTATGCACACTATATATACACAAAACCGCATGTGCACACATCATAGAAGCAACATGTACAAAATATACAACATATGCACAACAATAGTACCACACATCCAAAACCACACTGTCCTTACCAAGAAACCTTGCTTCCAATGTCTTATCCATGCTTATCCTAACATGTCGTACATCACACTGCTTTCACTTTGCTAATGTATCCCTCGGTATAACTTGTCCATAACATAAGAATATGCATAATACAAGCATACAATATAAATTCATATTCACATGATAGTGAACTCATATATTTGTCATGGCTACTCTTCCCACTTGATTCCTAATAGCCAGGAACGTCTTCATGCCATTCACCTACATAAGCAATCAATCAGCCACAAGAACAATTCTTGACAAACCTATCAAACAGTAACATAGATACATGGATACATATATACATATATAAAATTTAGCATAAAACAATCATCATCCTTCCAAACAAAGACACACATACATACATGCATGTATACATATATAAACATCAACATAATCATGATCATAACATAATTACCAGATAACATAAGGTCTATGTTAAGAGAACTTCCTTATTCATGCACAACATTGATAACAATCATTTCCAACATAACCAAGACATTTAACACCTCAGATCCATTTACTTTACCTTTTCTGGTTACCTTTCACATGTTTTTATGCCACTATCCATTTACCACTATGGACCAACCGGTCGAACCGACTGTCATAGTCATACCTTCTGTTGCGCTTACTCATGCACAAAGATTCATCTAGGTCTTACATTACCTATTGGGTACCACAAATATCTCCTCAAGCTCCATTAACTTTCCTCTTTCTTAACCAATTCCGAAGGCTAAAAACATAAAAGGCAAGACAATAAACAAACAAGAAGAAAACCATGAAAACTAATAACAACACGACTCTGCAACAAAGTGGCATGATCACGCACTAGATATAACAAAACTACAAATCAAGCGCAAGCAAATAAAAAAAGACTAAAAACAAACACCATGACTCAATCCCCATGGTTCCCAAGGAAAGCTCAACCTGAGCCTTCTTCAAGATTTCAGGGCAATTTCCTCTTCCATGCAATCCCTTGCATCATACTGGCATAAACACATAATTGTAAGTGCATATATAACATAACAATATACCAATTACCCTATCTTTTTGTGCCAGACACACTCCCTTTTATCTGATCACATTTGTGCCATGTCTCAAGGGACTCAAATCATTTAATAGATCCATCTGTAATTAAAGACTAACTAATATAACTGTCAAGTACATTTTCATGAATCTATCACATATCCACATAATGTCAAAAAAAATCAAGGTTAAGAAGACTCCCTGTATGAAAAACACTCATTCGTTCGGAATTAGGGTTTCCAAACATAGCCAAAGGAATTCTTGCCCAATTCCTTTCCTTTACCATGTTTACATTTTTGCAACCGAGGCTTACTATGTGTTGTCACATCACCCAACTGTTAGTTATGTAAACACATCAATTATTACATCATCACGTTAATACCAAGCATGTTTTCTGCTCACACATGTCAACCACATGTTTCAAATATCAAGACAATTATATCTATCAATTTGAGCTCAAATTTTACAAAAAATCATGTCATAATCCATAGTCAACTCATAGTCATTAGACATAATGCTACAACTATCACCTACTATACTAAAGTATATATCAACTATCTCAACACAAGTGCTAGCATAATTATCTTAATACAAGATCAATCCTTCATGCCACCCTATAGACTCATACTCATATCATAATATAAATCAATCACTCAACAAACTATAAATATACCATGTTTCATAATTCAACTAGGCGACATAATAGGCACCAAACACTCAAACACCAAATAGATGACATAATCAACAATGAAGCACCCAGTATACTACATAAGCAAACTCATACCTTAGTGCATTTCAGGGGAGTCTATCTTGTCTACACATTAAATCTAGGTTAGTATGATACAACTTCACAACATATCAAATCAAACATAAATCATGATATCCATAACAGTAACTAACTAACATGTTCATGTCATAAGCTAATAAGCGTTTGTCGTTCATTCCTAACAATCACATATGTACAATCAATCTAGATTAGTAGAAACACCATATCACAAATATGTCGGCTCATACCTAAATATCACAACCATAACCATATGCATAGGTCAAACCAGGTTAACGCAATACATATAACATCAAGATATTCAAATGCAATGAACATAACCATCACACATATGACCAATCCAAGTTACAACATCAATATCTTAATGAAATAACCCTAATAATCAAGTTAATAGAATATAACAACAATAAGCTATATATCATTCTCATCAACAACATATAAATTAATCATTAATTTATCTAACATAAGATAACAATAACAATGCATACAACCACATGTTGCCATCATTCTTGAAGTCTATCTGACTCATGTGCATATGACTATGCTAATCAACTATCATTTATCATGTACATAACCATAACATCAAAAGACATTTTACATAAACCTAATGTATATAAACCTAATGCATATGATAATCCTTAACTTACATACTTGCATGCCAAACATACAATACCTAGATGGTGATATGCTCTTACCCCAAAGTCTAATGCTGCAACCTCACTATGATGATCTGCATCTCAACTCTATCTCAACCAACACATTAGCATCATAACAATGAATAGCATCATGATGACCTAAATTTCATACAATAATTTTATAAGGCATGTTTGACCTACTATTCATGAATAACTATAACCAAGACCATACATTCATAACTATGACCAAGACCATACATGCATAGCAATTACATATAGGCATATAACTCATGAGTACCAAATCATCTGCACATCATTCTAGCTAGAGTCCAGTCATCAATTCATGACCATATCAACTACACAAACCATGACCTCATGCATGACAACAACCATTACTCCATTGTATACATTGGGACATGAAACCAAATGTGCATAAGCAATGCCTAGTCAACTACACATCCGCATAAACACATGTATTCGAGCATATGCGATCAAATCTTCTAATCAACCTAAAAGACTAATACATGTAATCAAAATGTTCAATAAATACAAGGATGTAAGTAAGCGACATAAAATAAACATGTAAGTGACATATAATCCATATGCAACTAGTCACATACTCATGACAAATGCATTCCACAAAATCAATATCAAATTCTCCATGATAACCATACTACAACCATAGTCAAGCATCAAGCAAATGCAACAAGCACATGGTATGAAAGTGTAAGAGACAAAAATGCAACTGACATCCATGCATGATTAACACATTCAACCAATCTAATCTGAGAGTTGAACCATTCTCTGATACCACTCTATAACACCCTCCTCCCACATCCACCCAAGTAACCATGCTATCTGGGGTAAACATGAGACGAGAGGCTACTATGATCATATTCAACCTCCTAGGTAAACTTAAGGAAGTGGAATTGATGAAAAATTACACACAGTCATCCAACATCATCCACAAAACCTTCAGGATACAAGTCATCCACTTAGACAGCTTGTCCCTGGGTCCTACTGTTGTTTGAGAAACTTAGGGTAGAGTAACACTCCCTAGACACTACCGAGGAGAGTTATAACACTCCCCAGACACTGGCAAGGCAAGTTATAACACTCCCCAGATACTGCTCGGGCGAGTTAGTCTCTAAACTAACACTCTGTTTACTAGCATTTCGGGATTTAAGCCACCTTTTTCGGCCCAGAGCTTGGGACATTTCCCAAAATGGGATGATCAATTAAAATTGGTAAGAATACAAGGAAACAAGGATGCAAAAGCAATAAGATAACAAGAACATAACTAGACCCCTACTAGCCATGACAAGCATTTCGTCAAACATATCATCAACATGTAACCTACAGGTGTAAACAACATAACTAAGTGTAGGGATCTCATACTTATTTGAGAATCACCATGAACCATTGTTTGCTCATGTAATTTGGTATCTTATCATTTATTAGATCATAGATACATTATCCATTTAGATACAAGTAAAAACATGTTGAGAGGAATACATAGCTACTGTCACAAAAGATACATATAACCAACATAATAGGAGTAGAAATACAAGGGACATATTAGCCATAAAAATCCATATATACATCAGTACATTTGCACATGAAAATCAAGGGAATGAATTTCTCATTAATAAATGCAATGAACGAACTAGTGATGGGACTACCACATTCCACCTGACCATAGATTGGCTGAGCCAAGTCTCTCTTCAGCCAATCACCCCCATTCCATATTCCAAGCATGAATGTGGGACTAATAGAACACATAAAAAAAACACCAATCAATGTGGATGCCACTAGAGTTCTCGGCATACACCGTGAGGAATTTGAGTGCCTCCTAGTCTTTGAGGATTTACTGTGCATCCGTAGTCTGACCTAGGGATCACTAGGCCATATACCGAGACTTATTCTCCAGAATTTACTATTCATTCCATTCCAGAATCACTAGGCCCAATAGAGAGAAAATCCACCTCTTAGCTTTATTGTATATCCCTCCATTCACCAACAAGGATTTCTAGGCCCACCAAGGCACACAATCTGGCTTTACTGCAACCCATAGTCTGGTTTAGGGGTTACTAGGCTAGTGGCTTCATGCATCCTCAATCCAATTTAGGGACCACTACCACTTTGTGTTTCTAAATTCAGAGATCCACCCCACTTAGCTTCGAATCCAATCTGGCCATCCCATGCAAACTGCATGAGATAACCCATCTCATCAAAGCTATCAAGAAATTGAAAGGCTAGGCTGAAAATACTATCACACCTAGAAAAACCCATGCCATGGTAGAAAAGAAACACATGCAATCCCATGCAAGTCAAATCTAGAAAGGAAAATACACAGGCAAGTTGATACCTACAATGAAGCCTGTTGTAGCTGCTTGATCCTGCATTTCCATGCTTGATATTTGCTTCCTCTTGCCTTCTTTTCCTTTCTTGCTCCAACACCAAAGTGCTCCAATAAAACTCTAAGTGTCTAAGAGTATGTGAGAGAGAGAAAAAAATGAGAGAGCTCCAAAGCTAAACTGACAAAAGGATCATACTAAAAGGAAGAAGCTTGCCAACTAATACTCAGAAGCCTTTTTATTAATGATGCCTTTTTTTTCTTTATTTTCTATTATTTTCCTTAATTTTCCTCCTCACATGCAACCTATGGCCTTTTACCTTCCTTTTCTCCTAATTTCCTTTATTTTCATAAATAAAATGGCAATTAATGCCTCATACCTTTCCAAAACCTTAGCCATTGCCTTTGCTAATTTCCTTATCCATAAACAACTAAATGAACACCCCCTAGGATGTCCTGCCCAACATTCAACTTGGAATATGTGTCCCATCATCCATGGTATTTATGTATTTTTACATGGAATTTTCACCAGCGCTGTTACACTTAAGGATATGTCTAGGATGTATGTCATGAATCAATAAAGGAAGTGGGAATAGTATCTTCCACTAGTGGGGTTTTCTTATTACAATTGGTATCAGGAATCCTTGAGGATGAGTTTGTTTGAGGCTCTCTATGGGTGGAGTTGTAATACTCCTATCAGCTGGAGTGATCCAGTGATCAGGGTGTTGATTGGACTATGTATGTTGGCTGAGATGGAGTAGAATGTGCATGCTATTAAAATGAATTTAAAGGAAACATAGGACAAGAAGAAAAGTTATGTGGATCAACATAGAACATTCAGGGAGTTTCAAGTTGGGGAGCATGTGTACTCGCGCATCAAGCCCAAGAGGAGCTCATTGAGGATTGGTTCATGTGCCAAGATGACACCTCAGTATTGTGGCCCTTTTGAGATCCTTGAAAGGATTGGACCAATGGCATACAAACTTGCTTTGCCACTATCAGTAAAAGTCCATGATGTTTTCCACGTTTCATTTCTTAAACAATATTTGTAGGATGCTAATCATGTGATTGATTTGTTTTATTGTAGGTGGAAATAGAGGGAGAATTCCAACTAGAGCCACAATTTATGTTATATCAAAAATATCTCATGCTCCAGAACTGAGAAATAGAGAAAGTTAAAGTGTAGTGGAAGCACTTTGGGTCTGATGAAGCTACATCAGAGATGGATGATCAAATGCAAACATTATATCCTTCTTTATTTGTTGTTTGAAGCAAATGAATTTTTTTTGTGTATATATATGTGTGTGTGTGTGTTTTGATTGTAATATTGCATCGATATGTGTTATAAATCTCCAATAAGCAATATATTTTGTTTTCAATGGTTTTCTAGTCATAAGTGTCATAGAACATTGAGGACGGTGTTCCCCCAAGGGGAGGGGTTTGTAATAGCCCTAGGTTCATTTTCCATGTAATTGGAAGGATATTATAAAGGAAAAAATAAGACCAAGGTCACGAGACACGTATTCAAAACTGAATGGAGGGAAAACCATTAAAGTGGGTATCGTTTGCAGCTAATTAATGGCTATGGAAATTGGCATTAGCATTGGGAAAGGAAAAAGAAAATAAATTAAAATTAATTGAAAACAATAAAGGAAAATAGGAGAAAAGGAAGATGAAGAGACAAGAATATGCATGCAAGGGAAATTAGAGAGAAAATAAAGGAAATACAAGAAAAGCGGAAAAGAAAAGGAATAGACATTAGACATCAATAATAAAAAGGCATATGAGAAATGGTTGACAAATTTTGACATCTTTTGGGCTCAGGTTTTGTTCACTTTCAGAAATAAAACTCTAAGAGGAGAGAGAAAAATAACCTAGACATAAGCAAGCAAGCACGCAAAGGACAAGAAAATAAAAGCAAGGGAGCACAAGGAGAAGATTAAAAGAATAACTACAACAAAAATATTTTATAGGTAACAGGTTGCATGTGTGATTTCTTTGCTGGGATTTTAATGCATGGCGCATGCATTTGGTTTACATGATTACTTTTCTATCATTGACATGGGATTTTCCTGGATTGAAAGTGGTTTCAGCCTTGCCTTTCCATTTCCATGATAACCATGGGTTGATAGGATTCATTCTTGGTTGAGCTTTGGATTGCTGAAATATTTTTGATTTAGGTGAGGTGGTCTCAGGAAAATTTGAAGGGTTGGGGATGGAGATGGTTTTCTCAGGGAATCCCTTGACATGTGGGCCGAGACAAGAAAATTACTTTGGGTATGGTGAAGAAATTATAAGGCATCCAAGCTTGTGACAGTTTGGTGATTTCAGTCTAGTTTAGGTGAAATTACTGTGGTTGAGGGTTGAGGTGGGTTATCCTCTTGAAACCCTGGTTGGTTTTGTTTTGGTTTATCCCACGAGATCTCGTATTCATGCTTGGAATAAGGCATATGGCTGATTGGATGAAAGTGAGAATTGGTTCATCTCAATCTATGGTCTCGTGGTACGTGGAAGTCCCTAAGTTGGTTAGATTTATGCAGATGTATTATCCACTATTTCTTATTGAGATCAATAAGCACATGTATTGGTTATTGTATTGATTTTATGATGGGTTTGTCATGGCTTCACTTTGGTTATAGGCATGGTTAAATGATCAAATATAGTTATGGATCTTGCTCATGGCTTGATAAGTTATTGAATGATTATGTAAATGCAAGCTAGCTAATGTTATTGCAACTAGATAGAGAGGGCAGTTCACATTCTTGATGATTCTATGATCAAGCTAAGGAAACAATGAACAAATATGCATTCACGACCTATATTTACTATGTTTACCATATGTTTGTCTAAATGTTTATCATGTATTTGGCATGTTTGGGCAAGAACCGAGCCTAAGTATAAGTTATGTATGCTTTTGATTACCTTAGACTGGATTCTAGAAAGTTATGGGCAATGGCTTGTAGTTTAACCTTTAAAATGTGGCACCGATTCTATAGTTGTAGTCTCTTAGCTGAGGAATTTTGGATGTAGTCGCATGGAGGATGACCTGTGCATGCGACTAGAGCCTTTTGGCTGCATGGAAGGCTTGACATGTGTGTGACTAGGCTGTGAAGTGAGTTAAGAAGGTAGTTCCAATCCAAGAAAATATGATCAGTGGATATTGTTTGACATTTCAATGATTAGGTGTTCCTGGAGGTTGTAATAAATTTTTCTAGTTAGTGGACCCCACTTCCGTAATTGGAACTTGGTTGTCGGGTCATGTCATAGTAACTATCAACTCACATTTACTCTAGAGAGGTTATAAAGGAGGGTAAATTTGGGGTGGGGTGCTACAAACCATCATTTCCTTTTCCATCAACGACAACATATTTCTAACAAAAATCACCTTCCGAGAGGTGAATCCTCCAAATCTTCTCCGATGATCTAGAGCTAAATGTGGAGGTGGGGGGAATTTTCAAAGGATATATTAGAGAATCCATCCATTGCTTCTCATAATGATCTAAGAGAGGATATGAGGCACTCAATTTAAGTTTGATGAATTCAATACAAAAATAAAGGGCCTTCAAGGCCGACCTTGAAGGAGTGTTGGTATTTTTGAATATGGCACTATTTCGGGAAGAGATATACTAATATTTTTAAAGTTAGGTTTCCCAAAGAGTGACCCTAAAAAATGTTTATTCTAGGATGAGATAAAGGCAAGGAGATCAGGGGGCCACCCAATACGGGAAAACATAGGGCCCAAGATTGCAGAGAAAACCTGCATAGTGTGAGGACATTAAAGGAATATATGGGCAACCATTTCTTCTTGTTGTTTATATATGGGCAACCTTGAATACCTCTATTCCATAGATTTCAAAGCTCAACATTTTTTTATGGGATAGAAGCTAATATAAGGTGTTTACTTTTGGGATAACAGTGGGTTGCCAAAGTTTTTTTTTCTAGAGAGACGACTTTGGGGGGACTTACGAAGAGAATAATAATTCTTTTATATCAATCCTTAGAAGTATAAAAATAAGACTTCCATCCTAGTTGGTATTAAGATTGCTAACTCTGAGGAGTGCATCCCATCATATTTTCTTTAAAGATGTCTGCAAGGGGCAAGAAATTATTGGGGATTTCATCCAATTTCCAACATATCCGGTGACCTTGATTCATCCTACAGATAGATATGGGCAAGCGTAACCAACCCTTGATTGCACATAAATGATTTAATAGAGCATAGGGAAAATAATCCTTGAAGAGGAGGGAAATCCATTATGGAGTCTATCTAAAGATGGATTTTAGTTCCATTCCCTGGTATCCAGTTAAGGTTTTCATTTCTTAGACTAGTTGCGGATGAAATAAGCTTCCAAACTAAGGATCCTTGATGCGAAGGCTGAATTAGATCAATTATTCTTTCATTAATATATTGGGAATATTTTTCTTTGAGAACTTGGGACCACCAAGTCTCTAATTGAGATTTGATTTTCCATGCCAACTTGACTCCAATGGCCTGGAAAATTAGAGTGGGGTCTTGAATACCTAGTCGTCCATGCAATTTTGTGGTTCACACATTAGCCCATTTGATCGAATGGAACATTTTGGAGGAAAATTTGGCACCAACCCATAGGAGCTTCCTGATGCAAACACCTAGATAACGAATAATATATTGAGGAGATAATAGGTCTACAAATTGATACAAGGGAATAACAGATAGGACAACCTTTATGAGGAAAATACATGCTGCCATATTTACCCTTCTAGCTCCCTAAGCGTCTACTTTGCTAGTCTCGAGGAGAGTGACATATGAGATAGATAGGAATGCCCAAAAATTTGAATTCCTTCTAGCTCTTTATAGATCTAAAGCATAAAAATGCTCAAATTTGCTTTCTTTGGTTGCTGATATATTCCATGAAAATATTTGATACTTTGCCACATTTTCTAGGCCTCCAAAGGTTGAAAGGAAGTTTTCCAGAACATGTTTTCATTTTCCAGCTATGACCAATGAGGCTCTACTAAGGAGGATTGTGTCATCTGTAAATTGAGAATGGTTGACACTTTTAATATCCAATGCATAATGAAGTCTAGGAAATTGGCCATTTCTATGTTAAAATTCTAGATGACAACTTAGAGTATCTTGCATAAAAATGTATATGAAGGGGGAAAATGGGAAGCCTTGGAAAAGTCCCCGGGAGGGTTTGAAGAAACTAGATACTCTACCATTCACCAATGGAGGTATCCAAGGGGAACCTATACAAATATTAATCCATTGGATGAACTTGGAGTTGAACCCCATTTTTATCATTACTTTGAAGAGGATGTTGTGTCTCACTCTATAAAGAGTTTTTTCCATATTGAGATTGATAATCATTCCTTGGTTGCTCCTAGTCCAAATGGAGTATATAGCATCTTGAAACAAGATGATATTATCAATGATCTATCTCTCGAGAACAAATATTCCTTGGTTATTGTAGAGTTCCATAACTGTTTTGTTTTGACACCCTTTTTCTCCATTTTCCTCTTTTTCATCATCGCTATCAACTCAATAAAAGCAGTAAATCATAGATTTTGATAAGATAAAAACACTTATATGTCTTATTTTTCATATTCATTAATGTGCCTTATTGTTATGTTAAAGATTGCATTGGCTACATAATTAACATGATTCTGCAGCTATTTTACAAATCTGCATCTACCTACATGGTTTGTGGGGTTCTGGTGCGCCAATGAAGCAAAGAAAAACATGGGTAGTTGAGTATCAATCCTCTCATGGATCTAATCCTATTCGCTTGAGCCAATTCATTAAAGGAATCACATAGTGGCACAGTCAAGGGCACGAGTCAAACACATAGCAGCAAAAGTCTGAATGTGTCACATTTCTTCGATTTTCTTTCCAAACAGCAAATTGACGAGATAACACTTTTTATGTTCAGTTTCAAATTTGAATAAGGATTGATTAAAATACATGTAGGTGTAGAAGTCTCAAAATGTTGAGCATGCACTCTATATATAAGTATGTATCCTCTGTAAAACAGAAGGAAGGAAGTAATAGTTAATTTCTAAAGAATTGTGAAACATACCTTTGTTCTCGCATTGAATTAAAAGTTACCTTTATGTTATTCGATGTGTATGTGAATGTGATTTAAACCTATTGGATGCAAAGGGCCTCTACAGACAATCGAGGTTTTAGTTTATTTCATTTCATCGCTTTCTATTGTTTTCATTTAATCACTTTCTGTTGTCGCATTATCATTGCATTTTAGTTTAGTTTCCTTACTTCGCTGTTTAATCATTTCATTATAACTCAGTTATTTCGTTTATCATTTCGATATTTCATTTTCGCTTACACAGTCGTTTAATGGTTTAGTTCTTCAACATTTTTTTCTTAATTATAGTCAATATTTTTATGCTTTTAGAATTATAACTTGTATATACTTTATGGTCAGTGGTTAGAAGATTACTTTCATTCTCTTTAGAATCATAATTTGTATATATTTTGCAGACAACTTTTGAAGGATCGTTTTCTTGCTCTTAGAATAATTTGAATTTCAATACTCTGTTTTATAGCAACAAGGTGTTTAGAGAGACTCATAATTTTTGGATGATTAACCTAAGATAATTTAGGATGATACTCAATATAGATATAACCTAGTAGATTAATCTAACTGTAGCTTAACTTCCACTTATTAATTTATAGAAATCTAAATCTAATCTAATAGGAATCTAGATAACAATGAAAATCCCAAAACAAACATAACCATCATCTTACAAACTAAAAAGGCTTTTAGCATATATAGTGCACCTAAACTTCATAATTTTACCAACTCTAATCGATAATTTGTGCTTTCAATTTAAGAACATTAAATTGACCAAACATTTTGGTACCATTGCCGGGGAAGTGTAAATAGAAGCCTTAAAAAAGAAATCAAATAAAAAAATTATGATATGCATAGGGAAAGAGACTCTAGAGGTAGGTTTGTAGGAATAGGAATAAGTTTAATTCCTACATCATCACTCACTCCAACACAACCCTGTAGTGCCACATCACCCACACAAACTCGAATTCCATCCATAGGAGGCCAATATAGACTTCTTGAAGTCTTAAGATCCAAAATCCAATCTAAAGGTTCACCAACTTCATCAACAAAAGCTGTAATTGACATAGATCCTACATCTACAACGACTAGAATAATTTTCCTATCTTCAACTAGAAAACATCTTCTAGATCAAGAGTTGTAAGTTCCTACTGAAGAAGAAGAGGAAGAAACTTACTTCAAACCATTGATAGAGGAATCAAAAGAACTAGAAGAAAAGCTAGATAATCCTATTGTAGAACCATATATTTTTCTGAGGAATCTATCATGGTTGAAGAAGGAGAAGGATAAGTACAAAATGTCAATGGTGAACAACATATGATTGGAGGAGGAGGAGGAGGAAATAGAGGAGGTGGAAGAGGAGGTGGTAGAGATAGAGGAAGAGGAAATCTAGAACCTTTTGGATTCCCTATCCTTGATGAGGATACAACATTAATAATGAAAAACATCTTGCCTTCTATTCTCCCCAATTTTCATGGAATAAGAAGTGAAGACCTAAAGGCATTTCTCTTTGAATTTGAAATATTATGTAGATCATATGATTATCTGCATGATGCTCAAAAACTAAAATTGTTCTTTGCCACCTCAAAGGATTCAACATTAAAATGGTTTATGAGTTTAGGAACAAATTCTATAAAGACATGGGCACAAATGAAAGATGCATTATTGGAGAAATACAAGGATTATTGTATGCTTCATAGCATTAAAGATTCAAAATGGTACAAAAAGAAGATGAGAATATTGAATATTTTGTCAAAAGATTTGTTTATAATATCAAAAGGGAAAAAATGAATAATCTGGATGAGGAAACTTTGAAATCTCTCTTACTCAAATCCATTAAAGATGAGTGGATTGATATTATCAATCTAATGGGAAAAGGAGATATTTATCAGTTACCATTTGTAGATGTTTGTGATCTATGTGTACATATTCAAGAGGTAAAGAAAGCACAAGGAAATGTTTAAGGGACCCTCTTTTATCAAGAGTAAATAAATATGCAGCTGGATAGTAAGTAGGGTAGAAATAGGTAGTTTTCTTCATAGCTTTAAAACAAATATTTTAGGGAGTGGCAGTGAGAAAATTGACACCCTTAAAATACAAAATAAGAAGAAAGCCAAAAATGTTGCATTATCCATTTTTGTCCTAGGTGTAGAAAGAAACATGCTTTGAGAGAATGTCCTTTGGATTTAAAAGGAATAGAAACCTGTGTTATATGTGCAAAAAATCACGATACGAAAGAATTTCCCTCTATACCAGGACTTAAGGCTGTGTTTAGTGAATAAGGAATGCCAAATCAGGTAGACCCTCTTTACTTTATTGCCAACATACCACGGAAAAATCCTCAAACAAATCAAACTCAATGTTTTAATCCTCAACAATTTGCATAATCTTCCCAAAATAATTGGAATCCACCTATGCCATGGAACCCTTGGGCTCAACCACAATCTTGGAATCAAGTATTACAAAATCCTTATGGAAGATATTCTCAATATTAACAATATTAGCCACCTTATCCAAATTTTCCACCACAATACTTCCCTCAAACCAACTAGTTACCTCAAGCTCAAGCTCAAAATGTAAATACACAACTTTCTTTGCCATTTCCACAAATACCAAATCAATTACACGTTCAACTACTCCCAAATCCAAACAATAAAACTTCACAACCTGTTTACAACTTAGAAGGACAAAATCCTCAAACTTATATGATAACTCCATTAGATTTGAATACTGTTCAATTAAGGTCTAGTAGAGTATTAGAAAGGAAGAAACCATCTGTTGTTATTCAGGAAAAAAAAGGAATTCTTAAAAAGATAATAATAACTTTGTGTAAGAGATTTCCCTTCCTTACAAAAAAAATATTGAAACAAAAAAAAAATCCTACACATTCTAATAATACTCCTATTATAGAACAACCTTCAGTATCTATCTCTAGACCACCTTTTCATGAAAGGTTGAAAATCGATAAAGGAGTAGAAAAACAAATCATATTGCCTGATTATGATATGTTAGATGAATTAAAAAATGTCTGTATAAAAATTCCTTTATTACAAGAAATAAAATAAATACAATTTTTTTGCAAAAGAAATTAAGGAATTGAGTACTCAAGGATCAGGATGAAAAATAAAATAAATAAAAATAATTCAACTAGTCGGGAGAATTGTAGATATCATGATAGGGAAGACAAAAATAAAAAAATATTTAGATCCAGGAAGCCCCATTGTGGAAACACACATCAATGGAATTGAAATACCAAACGCACTGATTGATCTAGGAGCAGCCATAAACATAATGAGCAAACAAACTATGGATAAATTGAAGCTTCCTAATCTTCAATATACACCAACATTGTTACAATTAATAGACAGGTCTTTTATTAAACCTGATGGTGTGTTAGAGACTATATATATATATATATATATATATATATATATAGATATATATATATATATATATATTATTGGGAATATCCTATTGATTTCATGATTCTAACACCCAAGAATAATTTAGGAGGACATCCATTAATTTTAGGAAGGCTGTGGTTAGCTACAACCGATGCTTTTATTAGTTGTAAATCGGGAGACATGTTTATCTTAGATGGAAGTTCGACAAAGAAATTTATGTTGTACCCACCTGCAAAAACAATGATAAAAGTAGAAAATGAATAATGGATAGATGATGATAATGATATATAACTAGTTTTCACTATTGCACAAATAAATGAAGAGGATCAAATTTTAAATTCAATAGAAAATAATGAACCCTCTTTATATTGTGGCAATAGTCAAAATTTTCATGAATAATGTAATATTGAATATCTATCATCTAGAAAAATGACTTTACATTCTATGGAAAAATTTGGAAACTCTTTGATAGAAAATTTTTGAGGAAAAATATTCAACATCAATGAAAACCTGGAAGAATTACAGAAAAAGAAATTGGTAGCAATATTGCAACAACACTCTTCTGCATATGCATGGGAATACATTGATATGAAGGGAATTGATCCTAACACTTTCATGCATCATATTTATATTGAAGAAAATGCTAGACCAGTTCGACAAACACAAAGAAGAATGAATCCAAACTTAAAGGAAATTGTTAAAGAGGAATTGCAGAAATTGTTAAATGTAAATTTCATTTATCCAATATCAGATAGTTCATGGGTTTCACCCCTAGTAATTGTTCTGAAGAAAAATGGAAAATGGAGAGTATGTATGATTACAGGGAATTGAATAAATCAACTTTGAAAGATCACTTTCCACTTCCTTTCATAGATCAAGTTTTAGATACATTAGCAGCGAAAAATATTTCTCAAATCTAGATGGTTTTAGTGGGTATAATCAAATTCAGATAGCACCTGAAGTTCAAGAAAAAAACCACATTCACTTGTCCATGGGGGACTTGTGATTACCGAGTACTTCCTTTTGGACTATGCAATTGCCCACAACATTCCAATGAGCACTTCTAGGAATTTTCTCTGATCTTATTCATGATTGTGTGGAAGTGTATATGGATGATTTTACAATTTATGGACATTCTTTTAAAGAAGCACTTGAAAATTTAGAGAAATTTCTCATAAGATGCAAATATTTCATTAAGTCATGAATTGTTTTTTTTTAATTTTTAATTTTTTTATGATGTTTAATGAAGGAATTGATTTAGGCCACCATATTTCAGGAAATGGAATTAAGGTATACTCATCTAAGATAGAAATCATTTCCAAATTATCAATCCCAATTTTCAATGAGATGTTGGGAGTTTTCTTGGTTTTACTGGATATTATAGAAGATTCATAGAAAACTTCACAAAGATTGCATCTCCAATCTTCAAATTACTCACCAAACACTGTGAATTCAGTTGGAACTCTGATTGTAAAAAGGCTTTTGAAACTTTGAAAAAGAAGATCTATGAAGCACCCATCTTAAAAGGACCTAATTGTAAATTTCCTTTTCATATACCAATTGATGCTTCAGACACAACTCTACGAGCTGTGTTAGGACAAAAATACCTCACTCATGCCATTTATTATACAAGTAAAAAATTAACTCTCGCAGAGGTAAATTATACTATAACTGATAAGGAGTTTTAGCTGTCATTCATGCCATTAATAAATTCAAACATTACATCACTGGCTATGAAAATTTCGTTCATAAAGATCATTCTTCCATTAGATATTTAATGAATAAACGAGTTACTAATGGTAGAATAACAAGATGGCTATTACTGTTACAAGAATCCAATATCACCATTCTGGACTGACTTGGAAAACAAAACAAAATTTTTGACTTTTTATCTAGAATTCAAAATGTTAACAATGATACACCTGTAGAAGATAAATTTCCTGATGAATATATTTTTGTAGTATCTACTAAATCACCTTGGTTTGCAGATATTACCAATTATTTAGTTATAGGGAAGTTACCCTCCTATTTGTTTATGATCTAAAAATCACTCTTGAGTGACCTCAGTTAAGTTATTAATGAATGAAGGCATTATAGACTCGTGTTGGTGTGTGTCTATGTCATTTTAGGCAACGAATCGATTAGATTTCAGAATACATAGACACTGGAAAATGGAAAATAGTAAGAGAAACACAGTAAGCAAATGCAAGAACACAACCATTAATAAGGAGTTCACCCTATCCTCCAGGGCTTCGTCTTCGGTCTAGCTTAGTGGTGGCCTTCTTTTATTGTGTCTTTAAAGCAAAGATTTACAATGAGGAGCTCAACTTGAGTCTCCTGAAACAGAAATGATGCTTGGCAGGGTGGTTCTTGGATTCCCCAAGCCACTAGAGTGCACAGACTCTTTTCCTCTCCAAGTCTTGACCTCTCTGGTCTTTAATGGGAGGAGCCCAATGTGGTGCTCAATTCCTGACAGATCCTCTCAGGGATTTGCTTGAACCTCTCAAGCTTTTTGTTTGCTCGATGCTGCCTTACGTCGTATGTCAGAATGGCCCCCTATCTTTCTGCTTCTTGCTTCACTATCTCTCCTTTTCTTTGTCTTCATTCTCTTCTCCTCTCGGTGTGTTCTATTCTGTGTCTGTTCATGGCTTGAAGCCAATCAATCTCATGACTGCTCGCTTCCTCTTCCGCCCCTGTCGAATCGCCTGCTACTGATCGCTTGGAGTTCCTTGTCTCTACATCATCGTCAATGGCTCACAGGGAGTGTCCACTTGTCCTCTCGTGAGTTGTGCCAACTCTTCCTTGTTGGTTCGGTTTTCTAGTTACGCTATGGAATGACTCATCCGCCATCTCAGCGGTCAACTCGGACTTCAGAATTCTTTATGCTGCAACTTAATCCCCTGTCAAATCTAGTTCCTCCATCAGGTGTGATCTCCATCGTTAGATCTGGAGCCCCCAGATCCTACGACATTCACTCATTTCACACGGTTGACTTGCTCGACCGTTATCGCGTGATAAGCGATGGTTTTCTCTCTTATCTGCCTACCACGCATCGTGTGCTAAATGGAATCACTCATTTTTCTCCAAATCTGCTTACCGCCCAAGGATACCCCCGATATACTGCTGATTTTGGAGTGTGGGACCCACCTTTCACCTTAGCACTTTCCCCACGATTTTCCCAGTTTCCATGTGACTGAGTGCTTTGGGGCTTTTTCCTTCTCGAGGGGTTTTGCCCAGCAATCGCACATCAGAAACAACCTCCTTTTCCCGATCCAGGCTTCTCAAGTGCCAGTTTTGCCTCCTGCACAGTCTCCATGGGCTCGGTCAGCGTGCTTTTACCGAGGTCCTTGTTGTTCCTTGCTGTCTGCAAATTTCCACTGTCAGAGGTCTTTGTGATTGCTCTTTGTTCACAAATTCGAAGTCTGTCCTATTTTGATATAGTCATGGCATCTTGATTATTTTTCATGGATCCAATTCGGATCACAGCCTCCCCACTAAAAAGGCTTTTGGACCACCAAAAGTTGGTTTTCAAGCATTAACTAAGTGAGGGTATAGTTGTCTCACTCGTCCAATCTCTATCCACTTTGCACTGCTCGAATTTGAACCCTTGAGCCTAATTCTGAGGTACTCAACATCTCCTCTATGCGTCGTCCTCACCTTCCTCTCTAGAACTGTGTCCTCCTACAATTCATTAAGATATTTAGGTAGTAGGTCATCAATAAAAGGCAATTGACTCTGCTCTTCGAGATCCTCAATTAGTGAGTGTTCAAACAATCTCAAGCAATCTACATTCACGACTGAGTAGATGTGCATATAAGCTGGTAGATCAAGGCAAAAAGAATTTTCACCAATCTTCTCAAGTATTTTGAAGGGTCCATACCTGATGGTATTTATCTTTTTACCTTCACCTTGCATCCTGTCCTTGCTGATATACAGCCAGACTTGGTCACCAACTTGGAAACTATGCTCCATCCGATGCTTGCCATGCCTCGGCTTGTATTTGGCTTGGCCCTTTTCCAGCTGTTCTTGTACTACCTGGTGGATCTCTTGGATTTGTTCAATGAACCTAGTTTCCATATCCACATCACTGTGTCCCTCAACTGTGGTATCTTTACCAAAGACAAAATCCAAAGGAGACCTTGGGGTGAAACCAAAACAGGTCTCAAAAGGAGATCTCTGTGTAGAAGAATGTTTTGCTCTATTGTAAGCATGTTGCACATAACACAAATGTTCATCCCAAAGCTTAGGATGTTTGCTGCAATATCCTTTGAGTAACTGGATCACTGTTGTTATCACTTAAGACTACAAGTTCACCTGGGTACAAAGATCCATATAAAATTTTTGGTTCAAGTCAATAGGTTTTTAGGTGTGTTACTTTGAAATCAGTTTCTCCAAAGGTATTGATGTAGGTCCTTGTAAAAAAACCGTTAGTTTCCATCTCTCATAGCATATCTAGTCTTGATTACATCATTCTGACTTTGCACAGTTTCGTAGCGTAATATGATTGGCCAGTTTAGCTGCGCAATCATTTTACACCATTCCGCAACACATCATTGAGCAGCCATTGCGTAGTGCGGCATGTCATTTCATGATTGCCTGCGCTACGAAATCGGGGATTCGGGTATTTTCTGTAGCATATTGCCTTGAAATGTCAAATCTTGGGAGGTGAGTCATCAAAAACCGTTCATATGTGTCAGTCGATGTCCTCTCCAGATCATGATAGGATTCATCCCGTCATTAGAGATAGGATCACACACATGTCAATTACTTCAATCAATCTTATGAGGTATGGTTGTGCAATTATGTTTATTCATGACTGCATTAACGTGCCTATTCTATGGTGAGTGTTTGAAAAAACACAAGGAAGCCGCCCGAATTCTCATTTAAAAAGATACTACTACAAGCGAGCCTGCATTTCGAAGCTAAAGCTGGTGAGTAAATTGGAGCTGCTAATTAAGTTTTCGGTGCAAGAATTTTCTGAGCAAGATGGAGAAACGAGAGCATAGATCCGGGAGATGTCTGAGGACCGAACCAGAGGGACTCGATCTCACGCTGAAAGATGAAGGTGTTGCTCGAGCTTTCAAACAGGTGGGTTGCTGGAGGTTCTGTGAAAAACTGAAAGGCGAACACACAGAGGTAACCAAAGCTTTTGCTCTAAACTTTAGCGGCTTGAATTCTAAAGTTGCATTATTAGAATTCCCTGTATCTCCGCAAGCTATCTCTGCTGTCACCGAGATCCCAAGGAGAGGTCAGGAGTGGTTTAAAAACTACAAGTTTGATACAACTCCATGTAAGGAGTTTCTGAAAGATCAATATGCTAACGAGGACCTTTCTAAGGCAATACCCAGGCATTATATTAAAGAGCATTACGCTCTGCTCCTCACAGCCATTCAGAAGTACCTCACATGCGAGGGAAGGTACACTAAAGTCTACTCCTACCATTTCAAGCTTTTATTACATTTCACAGGGAAGGCGTCCATAGATATTCCTTTCTATTTGTTTAGGAGTCTAGGCAAAATGTGCGACAAAGTTCAGTTTAAAAGGGATAATTATGAGACATCTCTCTTCCATCATGGTTTAATCAAGCTACTGGTGTTAGATAACCTGCATAAAATCGGGAGGGATTGGGACTCTTTCATTTTCATGTCGGGTTTCCAAAGCAAAACCAGTCTAACCCCATTACCAGACAGAGAAAAAGAAGGAAAGACTCAAGAGTCTACAATGGTTGAAGAACCTACACTGGCAACAATGGTTGAAGAGCCTACATTGGCTGAGCCTAAGAAGTAGGCTAAAGACCGAAAGAAACCAAAGCACAAATCAAAGCAATCAGGGAAACCCGTAGTCATTAAAGAGACACCAAAACCATCCAAGGAGAAAATGAAATATCAGAAAATTGCATCCAAGCCAAGTGAAGTTGCACCAGAAACCAGGATCAGAACAAGGAGCCAGTTGAGCAAAGAAAAAGGAAAGTCAATTGCAGTAGAAGACAGCCCCATGTCAAAGGCTAGTCTTAAGGATTTGCTAGAAGCAATTGACTTTGAACAAGCCACATCAGTACAGGTGGAGCCCATGCCAATAGACCTAACACAGTCATCTCTCGATAGCTCTAAGAAATCAAAAGCCTCAAAAAGGCTAAGATTCGAGGAGGCTGGGAAGGAATTCATGGTCAAGCCTCGAAGGCCAATCACTAGAGGTCAAGCACAAGCAGCAGAACAAATCCAAAAGAGTGAGGAGACTGCCAAGGTAACAACAAAGCAAACCAAACCATTGCCTAAGATAGAGAAACCAGAAAAGGCAGAAAAGGCAAAAAAAATAGAGAAGGCAAAGGAGGCAGAAAAGGCAGTGAAGGTAGAGAAAGTACAGGAAACCAAAAGAATAATCTATACCAGAGAGCAGGCCAAACAAAAAGGAAAGCAGATAGCTCAGGCCAAAGAAACAAAGGAGAGCAGAAAGAAAGAGGTAAAGGAAAAGGCTCCTTTGATTAAGAAAGATAAAACCTCATCCACCAAGGAGAAATGGGAAGCAGCTGACAAGGAGATGGCTGATCTAGAAAAGACAG